>OMLP01009206.1:1172-11455 GCA_900302685.1 Spondyliosoma cantharus | reverse complement strand
ACTGAACCAAAACAGAAAATTGTGGGCTGGACAACCAAAACAAAGCTAAAAGGCACTATAAAGTCCTCTTCAGCAGATGGGAACTGCTCTCAGGAGATAATTTCCTGTGAGTTCATTGAAAGCAACCCCGTGTCACATTCAATTACTCACATGATCCATTGTTAATTAGAAAAAAAATATTGATTATAGGTGCATTAAACACAATTTAATTAGACATTTATAAGTTGTAAGCAGTCGGTACCTCCAATCTAACGCAGTGTGAACATGGCAATTCATGTTCTGGATACCAGGGTGCTCAATGTTTTTACTGGACAAGGATATCCAAACAAGTCAGCAATATTTTTTAAGATAGATAGATAGATAGATAGATAGATAGATAGATAGATAGATAGATAGATAGATGTCCCACCAATATATCACTGTAAACACATCTATGTCATAATATCAATAATATGCAATAAAGGCATGCATGTTCTTTTAACCCTCAGGATGGGCACATGATGCAATAAATGTGCAGGAATCTGAGTCTGTCGTCGGTGGCTGAACTTGAGTAAGTAGTTTAAACAAATGTCTTTATTTCTTCCACTGAATACAACACAGTCTTCGTTGCACTGAATTACAGCTCACTCGTTGTGTTAGACAGCAGTCGGCTAAACTTTTTCTTTGTGTAGATTCCCTGGTGTAGATCCCTCGGAGTGTTGGCCAGCAAAGCTGCAGCACTGCTTTTGGTTTCCCCCTCAGGTATTGCTCTTGAGAAAAGTTCATGTGGTTGCCCCCTCCAAAGTTGATAATAGATTATCGCCCCTTATGTGCTCAAAGAAAATAATTAGGCATTTAAAATAGAATGCAGCCCCTATAAAGTCTAAAGGGCACTTTGATGTTTTCTCTTTAGGAAGGGAAAGGAACTCATCGATCAGTTCTACATTTTTGATTTGCTCCAACAATACAAATCAATGAACTTCCCGTCACAAGGTCGCTCCTCTACTCCTTAAGCCGGCGAGCCATTATCAGATCAGCATAGGCCACAGACTGGAGGAAGTAGCCTATAAATTTCAGATGAAAATCAATAGAACACAAAAAACCTTCATTTTAGCCTTTTGGATCTCGGGCCAAGAAGTAAATGTAAGTTTAAGCAAGGAGTGGAGAAAAAAAAGTATCCACTGATTCATGTGCTGTGGCTGCTCAGAATGAAAAGTTGGATTTACACCTTGTAACGGTCGTTGCTTGTTATACACTTGCACTGCATTTATTCATTCATTCATCCATCCGTCCATCCATTTAACCCATCCATCCTTCAGTCCATCCATCCATCCATCCATGAGCTTTGATGCCTCTGAGGGAAACTCTGCAACAGCTCCGACAATCCCCCTGGGCTACGTGTCCTACCTGAGGCCCTCCTGCCTCAATGTTTTATCCACTGTTCTCTTATGAACACATACGAGCCCTCAGAGAGGAAACCTCGAGCTCACGCTGCAGTGCAGGGGTTGATGTTCACGACAACAGGACATGACAGGATCTCTCGGCACTGACTCCGAACTCATGCGACACAAAGAGCCGTGTCATGTACCTCGCAATGCACCGAAGGCTTGCTGGACTGTGTCATCTCGCCTCATCTTCAGCATATGTTCAGTCCCCGATCTCCTTAAGAGAGCCGGCTGTGACCTGCCCCATTAGTTTTCCATGGTAATTGGCTAATAATGAGACAGTGACAGTACAGAGGACGTCCACGCTGTCAAAACACATGCATACCCAGCTACACCGATCTGCATTTCCAGTAATTACTGCATATTTGAACAGAAAGGACTTTGTGAACTTAACAGCGCACTCAGTGCTTGTTGGCCCCCCCAACACACACACACATACACATGCGCACCCTCCGTCTCAATGTGCTAACAAGCCAACTTATTGTAAGCCTACTTAGTTCTCAAGGTGTCGTCTGTTGAAGTGTCAGGAGAACATATAGAGATTGTCAAACAGTACGCTCATTTCAAATTGTAATTAAACTGGCCATCAGGTACCTCGAGGCTGTTTAGTCAACAGCAGGGTACTAATTACTATAAGATGACCTTTGGAATAATATCTGGTGAATTATTCATAGTTGAGAAAATTGCTTCGGAGACATGCCAACGACATCCAAGGGACGGCGGAGTGTACACACACAGAAAAACTCCACTCAAAGATTTCGGCCTGGCCGTGAAAATGAGGTCAGCAGATGGATGAAACTGTGGCGCTTTTTGTGCGAGAAAATGAGATGGTGCCGATAAGCCCCCTGAAAGACAAAATGAATTTTTTTTTTTTTCAGACACAAAGAGAAAATGTTACCGAGCAGAAAATAGACTTGATTCGTGTAAAGCTAATGTAAAAGATTTTTTGGAGAGCAAAAGATAATCTGTCTCGGGGAGGCTTAAGAACCAATATCACCCTGCTGTGCATGTTGACACTTCTTTATCGAGGACTCAACTCTGCCGACTGTCGAATGAAACCTTGCAACTGACGGTGGTACCATCAAGACTTAACAAGAAATAAACCACAATTCAAATCAAGCTTGATCTGAACTGAAAACACTAATGCATATTATTTTCTATTTATCTTGAAAGCTTATCGGGATCAAAAGTGATCTCCAAGACAACACAAGAAGAAGAAATGCACAGAAGAGAGGGGGCAAAAAAATAAATAAAAAATTACAGACAAAGGGAAATACAAAAAGAGAAAGAGAGCGATGAAGCAGTGGCAATGTATTTCAACAGATTCATCCTCCTGCGGTGACTTTCAAAAGCACTAACAGCTTCTACTCCCTCATGCTTTAAATGTTTCTGTGGGGTATTCTGCACAGCGAGGCCAGATGTCCTGAAGAGTTTCTCTCCCTTCTCTGCTCAACCTTTGGGGACGCTTTCCAGAAATTACTCCTGGGACCTCACACAAAACTGTTCTCCGCATCTCGGCGCGACATAAGTACACAAAGCGGCGAGAGAAACTGGTCCTCGAAGCTGCACCAATGCCTGGAAGTCGAGTGACAAAAGATTAACCTGAGCAAATGAGAAATCCGGGCGATGTGTGAATAAATCAGTGCTGCGTACTGTTACGCTTGAGGAGTTTTTCAAAAAGGAATTGTTTTTGTTGTTGTGTTTTTTTAGGACAAGACTTGCTTCATCTAGGCTGACATCGTCTCTGTTAGCGAGGCACAGGCAGTTACCCAGTGGACTGAGCACTACGACAACGATATTAACCATATGGCTGGGACCTCTGAATAACCACATTCAGTATGATCTCAGTTGAGTATTTATGGGAGGTTTTGAAAAAGGGTCAGAGACGGCGCTCTTCACTGCCATCATAGAGGACCCAAATGATTAGTCAAAATTTGGGGTAATTGGTAGTAATTAACATTGACCTTGTCCTGTTGGACATTAGAGGAAAAGGAACCCATGCCAGAAATCTCCCCCCGCCATTAGAGAGCAATTACTGACAGGAGATGGTCGGCCGTATACAGCATAATAAAGTCAATACTGCTGTGTGTGTGTCTTTATTTCACAATGCTTATTGCACACATCTGAATGCCTGATGTGAGGAGATTTGCATTTGTACTAAAGGCCACGGATCTCATTTGTGTATTATGTACTTCAAAGGCAGTAGACTGTAAGATTTTCTTTTAGTAACATTGTTTATGCTAAATGGCCGCTTCTGTAATGTTTTCTGCACTGCTGTTCCCAGTGATCACTGTATCTGCAGTACGGTGCCGTCTTCTTCTTTGTCCTGTTCTTGGCTTGTTTTCAAGTGTGTTGGACTCCAAGTTGTCTTTGTTGGCTTCATGCTAACTTGGGCCTGTGTTTACTTCATACAAAATTATACAGAAAAAAAACAAAAATCCCTGTGAACCAGATCTTTTTTTCCTATTGGAAAGAGACCAGAACCAGAGCAAATAACTGCCTCGACGTAAATTGATTGGAGCTATTATGCTAACATGCTTATGGTGACGGTCACTGTTGGAGCACGTCCTCATCAGAAAAACAACCATAGAGGTCGTAAATAAAAAGCAGGATATTACCACCCATATGACCCCTAGTGGCTGGAGTTATTATTGCTAGCACTGATAATTAGCAGTACTCAGGTACATAAGGTTAAGTAAGTCACTTAGTAATTGTAGCCTTTTCCTGGCTACCGTGAGTTCTACTCACAAGCACACAGTTCTGGTGTTTAAGCCTCTTTTATTTCTTAGTAACACCAACTACACAATAATACTGCCCGGGGACCGATCGCGGCTCGTGCGTCTCGTCCTCTGCTTCCTGTCTGCTGCCCGGAGCATCTCCCATGCCTCCTCCATCCGAGGTCCAGCACACTACCGCATATATAGAGAGAGAGTGATTAGTGACCGGGTTCCAGCTCTGCCAATCACTCACCTGGCGCTTCTCTCCTGAGCCCTCTCCACCTCTCTCGCTCCCGCAACTGCGCCTCGACCACGCTCACCTCCACAGTAATGTAGGTAGTAACAAGAGTAACAATGACTCATTAAAGCTCTGTGCTTTACTCGTAGGCAACTGGAAGCGTTTCAGTTTCTTGAAGATGTTTCAACTCTCGTCCAAGAGGCTTTTTCAGCTCTAACTAACTGGAGGGGAGCTGCAGCCTTTTGAACTCTGTGTTGGAGTTACACTACAGAGTCCTGTGAGCTCCAAGTTTCAGACCATGATGTTTTCCTAAACCTAACCAAGTAACCAAGTAGTTTAAGAGCCTGAACTTAACCAAACTGCAACCACACAATGAAGTTACTGTTAGGCTTCAACGGTCGGGTTAGAGTGTTGTTTTGACCTGTAAGTTGTTTAGGTATGAGGATGTATGAGGAAAATGTGTTTACTAGCACTAAATACAAAGTACAGCCTTGTAGGTATTTGGTAATATTGGGAAAATTTGAGTTTTAACCCACTGGAAACAGTAAAAGGTCAGAGGATCACTTAAGTTATTGAAATTAAACCCCATAGTTGTTAAAATATAGACAAACCCAAAGAGCTCAACCTCATAATTGCACTAGATGAAAGTCGGAGTAGGGTTTCCTGAGGGGACCATGAACATCTGTATGACATTTCATGACAGTTTATTCAAAAAAAAAGTTTGAGATATTTCAGAATGGACCAAATAAGCAGATCATTATTTCATCCACAGAGCCTCACGACCTAAATAAAAAGAGAAATAAATACACATCAGCATCATACATCATAAATACTAATTCATTCATTCATTAATAACAATTACCACACTCCGTGATTCTCTCAGGGTTTTCCTGCCTCGGTAAAAAAATAAATAAATAAAAGATAACATATGTATAGTGTTGGCTTGCCTGATAGGTAAAAAAGAGAAACTAAGTTCACATCATGCCCCGTTCGCAGTAAGGAAGTACATCAGAGAAAGTGCTTTTACTGCGAGTTCTTTGTGCAAATCTAAAGACAGTATCACAGGGCAGCCACTGTGCCTGACAAGTCTGTTCACGTTCAGCACACACGCGGCTTTCCTGCAGTTAAGGCAGCAAGTCCCCGAAGCTCTTCCTCCATGGAGTTTATTGTCAGAGCCTCACCGATGGTAGGACGCCTCTCCCTCCTCTTTGAAATCCGGAAGATCAAACAGAACAACAGTGTTGACGCAGGGTGTGTTGTGTTTGTGGTTTGAATATATAATCAATTTCCCCGGTTAGAGGCTTCTATTTGTTGTTGCATTGTTGCTAGATTACTAAATGGATAATGAACGTGATAATATACCCGACTGCTCTGTATGTTGATTTTGCTGCTGTGTGCTATCTATCTATCTATCTATCTATCTTTCTATCTATCTATCTATCTATCTATCTATCTATCTATCTATCTGTCTGTCTGTCTGTCTGTCTGTCTGTCTGTCGGTCTGTCTATGCCATAACCTTCCACATTTTCACTGCTCGCCTCTCCTTTTCCCCAGAACTTCTGAAAACTAACTTGTCAACAACATAACCCAAACTTACCAAATTGATTTTCACAATCTCAAGAAATGTGCAAACACCTCTGGTTTACCTTGACAGAATTTCAGGAATAAAAAAAAAAATAAAAAACTGCACTGTGCTTTGAAAGAACAAGATGTCAATACCATCAAAATATGCACGACTCTGGGCCAAAGTATGCAGAGGCAGCGGCATTGTCCTTTAATTCCTCTTCCAAAGCAGTATTATTCTCGCCAATCAACCTTTACTTTCAAGAACATCTATCGAACAATGGCGGGCGAAAGCATGCTGGGATGAAAAGAAAGAAGCAACAGCGAAAATCAATATAGCAATTATGTGTGCAGATAATGGACATCAAGGTGTTATTTGGAGTGACCGAAAAGAAGAGGCGACATAAAGCCAATTCAAATAGCGCAAACATTTCATTGCCTCACATCTGGTGCATCTGACATGGATTTAGTGTCACCGGGTTCTAAAAAAAACCCCCCAAAAAACCAATAGAGTTTTGTTGTTTTTCCTGCACCGCCACATCGGAATTAGAATTATTTAGCGCCATCTAATCATGGGGTTGTGCTTTATGTTTGCATACAATCACCAGACTCTGTTAAAACTCGCTCAGCTTTTGTGTTTAATATCGCCGGCGTGAAAACCCTGAAAACACGGGTAACAAACACAGCGATTAGCTAATTGAGATCTTAGACAACGAAATACATACACACACACACACACACACACACACACACACACACACACAAAGAGAGTGACACGGGGCAAGTGTGGGAGGAAGAAGGGCAGGAAGACGGATATAACCACACACACACACACACACACACACACGTTACACACATAACCCCCTCCACGTGTCTACCTGCTCCGGAGAGGTCACCTCCAGCTCTGTCAAGCTTTGCAGGTTGGGTCAGAGATCTGGATTTGATAACTGGAGGGAGTTTAGAGAGCAGACATTTGACAAGCATGACAATGCTCTGACAGCCCTCATTGGGCCATGATTAATGACTGACATCCCCGTCGCTTGTCTCGTACAGAATGCAAATGCAGCGCTGGGAGAAAATTACCCTAATGTGGCCCCCCGTAATTGGATGCGGGAAGTATCACGTAAAGCAAGAAAGCGACGGGGCCTTTTTTTTTTTATGCTCCTGAAACAAGGCTTTATTATAGAGAACACTACAGAGATGATGAGAGAGATGCTGCGACGTGATTGAAAATGACCGCCAGCAAATCCTCCTCATTTGTAGTAACACACTGACATTTAGCAGCAAGTCGAGGTATGAGTGGAGTCGATGTTTGGTATCTTGAGTTGAAAAAGTCACTCCTGAGCTGGCGTGGCATAATCGTTTTCCTTTTCGCCGTTCGGTCCGATGCTACCGAGTCGGGGCAGCGGGTTGATACGTCTTCTGAGAGCTATCTCTACGTGCACCACCTAAAGACACCACATTTATTAGCATATCTGCACAGGTTTGACATTGAGTAGGTGCTCTAGGTGCTCCGCTCAAACAGCTGGCATCAGATTTTAATGAATATGCATAGCAGACATCGCGCACCGACATTTGTGGTTGAGTGTTTTTTGACTGGGACTGCGAGTTCACTTTACCTTCTCAAGGGCACCGGGTTCTGATGGTTGCGCGAGATGAACGAGGAAGAGTTTGGGGACGAATAAAGTGCGACACACAAGAAGCAAAATACAAGATATATATCTTCAGCATCTTCATTCCCACACCACAGTGCACAAACATGTCAGCTGCTCTAGGATGCTCCTTCTCTTTGCCGAGCTTCTGTTTGTGTGTGCCCTGCGCTCAAGCGCGTGTGTGTGGCTTCATTCAGCTATTCAGCAACGCCTCGCTGAACGCTATACCAAGTGAGCAAGTGCTCTAATGAAAGGAGCGTATTAAAAGCACAGCCGCACTTTTCATTTAATGGCGATCGCTCCGAGTGCTCCCCGCTCAAAGACGCGTGTCCGTTTCACTCTCCACGTAACGTTTGCAGTGAGAAAAAATAAATAAAAGCCAGCGATAATGTTTTGAACAATTTTAAGGGGGAATCAACGCGTCAGGCCTTTGAGATCAATTTTGCATCCATACGTACACAGGCTGAATCTGAGCGAGTTACTTAGAATAGGGCCAGACGTGACACCAAACATAAACCAAAGGCAACAAAAAGGAAAGCAAATAGCAAAATATATATCAGTGCGATATTCAGTCGTGATCGTCTCATTTGCAAATAAGAGAGCAAACTGTAAAGTATGAAAGCCACCGGGAGGAGAAAGGGGAATAATTGTCACAAAGCAACCTGATGATGATGCTGGCGGGGGGGGGCTTTTATGACACCCTCCCTCTGGTGGGAATAAGTGTCACAATGCAGGACTGCCAAAGTCTGTGGCAATTACAAAGACAAACAATCATGAAAAACCGAAGACAAAAAAAAAAATGGATGTAGAGTAATGAGCAAACTTGATATTCTGTATGTGTCATTGCCAAAAGCAGGCGCGGCTCAACGTCTCTTGTGAAGTTCCTCATTATCCTGATTGTATAATAGATATAATCAGACGACGATGTCCAATTAGGAGTGCATAGGCTTGAATCTATCCCAAAAAATGCGAGAGGGATAAACGAACAATTGACACTGTAAATTTGTTTGTATGAAACACGGGGGTTTGCTCCCTCATCAGAGAGATATTGACGAATCCCGCCGCTTAAAAGAAAGCACACGCACAAAAAAAAAACAGAGCTTTGTCGTATATCTGTGATATGATGGAGGCTGTGGGATGTGAACAAACAGTCCTTTCCAGGTGGTTTGAGTGATTGCCTAATCCCCTGTAGCTAGATGATTGCAGAGCAAGGTCAGTTTGAAGGCTCAGACTGATTGAGTGCTGTCTGTGGTCGGGGGGTTCGCTCCAGTCTCTGATGCCATTAGATGGACAGCGGCTGAAGATTCACTCCGGAGTTTTTCAACACTTGAACTAAACCTGTCCAAACTGAACGACTCTGGCGCGGCAGTTTGTCGTGAGCGCACAGCGGAGCAAAGTACACGACAGTCATCGGCGGCGTGTTAATAACCAGACAGATAAAGGGCACGTTTTTTTTTTTTTTTTTACTCGTGATTAAAGACTGCAGATTTGTTCAGGAGTCGTGACAACATCTCTGTGTTTCAAATTCCTCTCTTCTCGCTTTTTACATACTTTCCATCACCCCGTCTCGAGCGCTGTGTTGAAAAATACATGATAACCGTGTTATCATCCCCAACTGCCTTCCCCTAGCCCTGCCTGATTTTTATTTGCATGGCATCAGATATCAAACTGCTTTTTTTGCTAAATAAATCCCGTTGACAGCGTTGTCAAGCTGCATCTTGTACCTCATCGACACCCATTTATTCCTCAAGCTGTCATTTTGTTACGAAACCTGGGTTTGTGGGATAAAAATCCGGCATTTCCTGGGGCTGCAATTGGATCCCCCCCCCCAACCCTATGTACATTCAAATACCGAGGGGAAGCGCTGTTCTGTATATCAAACTCCGCTAGTCTGCAGCAGAAATCCTTTGTGCGGACATCTCTGTGACAGCTCCTTGGCAACTTGTGCGCCTGTGTGCCACGAGCTCCCTAAGCTGACTGTTTGGATCAAGTGGGAAGAGGCAGCAATCCCAAAGAGAACAAAATAGCAGATCCCAGCAGCTTTCACAGCCGATGCTATGAGATTTACTCGACTAGAGAGCAGGGTGTGGAAGTGTGTGCGTGCGTATGCATCTGGCGCGTTTGTGTGCGTGGCGATGGGGAGGGGCGTAGATGTACTTTGAAATCTTTTGAAATGTCAGACAAATAGGAGTCACAAGAGGCATTATGTTTCCATAATGATGATGCGCCGGAGCTTAAGTGTAGCGTCAACATGCAAACGCACGAGATGATAAAGCAGCGATGTTTTCCTTTCGCTTCTTTTAAAAGGCACGGGGAAACAGATGACAGCCTTTTTCTCCCCCTTTTACCACGTGCACTTTGAAGTGTCAAGCTTATCAATTGTTGCAAATTACCAGCGCGTTTACACTCAAGGCAAACATATCATATTTAAAAAAAAATGAAGTTCAAAAGGTTAATAATCATGTAAATATTTTAAAGCATTTCGTTTACCGACGACAACAGTCGTTTGCCTTTAAAGTGCATTTCTCATGTCGTCGTTACAGTTGCGATTCTTTCATTATTTTCTGGATTCTGAATTTTAAAGCAAACAGACGTTATGCAGACGTACTCTGAAAATAATTAATCTTTGTCTGTTAAACAAACAAAAACATTTCATTCAAAACTTTTCTCCCCCCTCCCCCCCCCCCC
>OMLP01009201.1:9584-36904 GCA_900302685.1 Spondyliosoma cantharus | reverse complement strand
TAGATTAGTGTGTGTTCCTAAGGTGTGTCTCTCATCGTTAGCCAGGTTGTGACAATATAAGAACTGCATTCCAATGACAATCCAGGGGAGGAAGTTGTAGGAAAGATTGATGGAAGTAGTAGGATTGGTTCCAGTTAAATTTTTTGTGACTTATTAACCAACATCTTTTTTTTTCAAAGTTGTGTGCTATTCCTGGTGTTTTGTTGTGACACGCTGTTGCTGTGCAATAATTACTCTTTAACTGATAAACTTGGCGGCCACCTTTCTTGACGCTTATGACCGTTGCCTTAGTTACACCTGTTCAATGACATGACCAAACATTCGCCTACATTATATACTTCTATTCAACCAAATGATTGCTGACTGTAAACTGAAGATGTGCCCAATCATACAATAAAAGATTGCATCAAAGCTATGAGTGTACATGTTTCCTCTCCTTATTTGATGTCTCCAAGCCACACCAGTTCCTTAGGGACATTTATTGCCTGACACTGCCATGTGTCACACAAGACAAACTTTGACTTTATTGATGGGCCATAAAAAGTGAGAAGGCAATGTCATTCAACAAGAGCCGGCGAGCACAACTCACAGTTAATCTCAAGGGGTGCCTCACCTGTACACTCAGGTTAATGCCCATAAAAGGCTTTCCTCCAGGAGGAAGAGGGCGGACCGTGTGAGCATGTGCTGACTGTGACAGGCGGTGAGGGAAGAAAGATAAGAGAAAGGAGGGCTGTGTGAGGCGCAGGTGAACACCTGAAACCGTGCCTTCTGGCATTGGAACTGTTGGCTAGCAACGACAAAGCATAATAAGGAGTCTGTGTTGCAAGTCCTCCGCTTGCGTGTGTGCCCCTGTGTGTCATACAGACCTCCCTCTCTCCACCAGGTGGTGTGCCTACCTGTCTGACTGTGGAGGTTTCCCATCATCTCCTGTGATTGCTTCAGCCCAAACTAATGTAAAGGTTTTGCATCAGCCAGAAATGATAAAGCTCTACATGACTCACTTGTACACTAACTACAATTATTGTTTCTAATAATTGATTTTGGTCTTTTGCTTCATCACACAGTGACTCCCTTAACTCAGATTACTGTTATATGAGCTACAACAGCTTCGTTATAATGGACTGCGAAGAGATCTGAGAGGAGACGTTTTCATTTATAGTGGAAACCATTTGTCTAGACTAGTCTGGTCCCTTTAGTGTCCCAGGACCCCTCATGTCTAGGCAGGAAATTGTTACTTATGCTATGAGTCTATCCGCACACATACGCATAAACACACTTGCATTATCCAGTTCAAGTGAGGATGAGGTAGTCAAAAAATGATGTCATAGCCTGATCACTTTACCCGTCCTCCTTCTCCTCCTCCTCTTCCTCCTCCTCCTCCCAGGACCTGGATGTCAGATCAATGAGGAATGGAAGGAATGAGAAGAGAGAGAGAGAAAGACGGAGTGTATGTGTGTGTAAATGGCTGGTAGGAGAGAGAGATGAGTTATTGACAGGGGGAGGCTCTTCGCTGCCTCCATCCTGAATCACTCAGGGCTGATGACATGTCTAAACTCTTATTGATAGCAGGCCATGTCAGCTATTCGCTAGCCACACTGTTTCTTAGAGCCCTACATATTGAGTTGGACAGCAACGTGGACCCACTGCAGAGAGGTCTGGCACACATTAACGTGAGGGAATCTCCTGGGAATCAACCCTTGGTCTCGTTCAGTGGTCAGGGCCGTCATGAGGTGGCGTGTATGGGTCACTGGATTCCTCGAGCATGAGGTAAAGTGATGAGTCACACGAGGCTAGCCCTGGCCTCACAGACCGAGGACATCAGAAACTTAATTATACATCTATTAGACATTAGGGCTGACCTAATAACAGTAATCCATCAGTCTTCTGAGGAAACGGTAATGTTTGTGTTTTCCTTCTCCCACTTAAGAATATCTATCAGTGGCTTTAGCTTCAAGAAGGGTGTGTGGAATCTCAAACATGCAACACTTTAGGACGTAGGCAACTATGCAGCGTCACCAGGTCGATATCAGCTAATAGAGAGATGAGTTCACATCAATAGAAAGTGATGAATTGCCAGGCAGGGAAAGGCACCGAGGCGGACGTCACGCTTGGACTTCGTACGGTTCATCAAGTTTAATATTCGCTGAGTTCATAGATTCAGTGGGTCAAAGTTAACAGGTAGCAATACTGCACACAGTGAGAAATGAACACCTTTAGGATACTTACCAATACTCACCTCTCCAGTCTGAACCACATTTTACTGTCACCCAACCTACATTTAAAAAATAATAAAAAGATAACACACACATATTAGAAGGCCACTATAACATTTCAAACCTGTTTGTTGATCTACTTTATAAGAAATATGATATGATCTGTTTCCAATGCCTTCGCCCACATGAAAGCCTCTCCAATAGCCTCTTTTGTGACATCTCAGTTCTAAATACAAACAGGGTGAACACAACTGGCACATACCAGTCAGTACACTAATTCTTAATCATGATTTATTTTATTCAACCTGTATTTTACAAGGAATATTCCCACTGAGATTCAGGGAGACTGATTCTGGGATTTTCATCAGCAGGTGGAGACATGTTCGACACTTTGTTTCAGCACATCAGCTACATTTCTTGGCTCTCAGCTCCGCCAAAGGTGAGGCCTCAGGTCGGATTCGAACCCAGGGCCACTGCAGTGAGGACAAGGCCTCTGTACATGGGACACCTGTTCTACCAACTGAGCTAATGAGCACCGCTAGTTGATTCTTTTGATGCTATTGTCACTTTCAAATTGACATTTGGACACACAGCCCTGCACTCCCTGTTCTCCACCCACATGCCTCAAGACACACCTGGCGCAGATCTGCACTCTACTAAAAGCACCGTATTAGTTTGAAATGGGTTCATCTCTTCACGCTAATCCTTTCATAGCAATTTGATCCATTGTTAATATTAACATATTGATTGTAGCAGCAGGAAGTATATATTAGATTTAATAAGATATGTATGGTGCCATTACCCACCACACCTCTCACCACATCAGTCACTGACCTGATTTTCTGCATTCCAATTTTGAGTGACTATTGCACAAAAATTACAGGAGTGATCCCTTTGGATTGGATCTAATAACCGGTCTGATCCCAGTGATCAGAGTAACTGTGGCAATAACAAGACAAGACTGACAGGAAGAGTCGCAAACAAACAATAGCGTACGTGCAGGAAACTCAGCTTAATAGTTTTGTTGACTGGATGATTTGTCATGCAGGTCTTTGTCCCAGAGGGCTTGTGGTATCAGATAGGTGTTACGTGTTTTACGTGTTAACTTTTTCCATCCCCGAGGCAGGGTGATTTTTTTTGTGCAACACATTAGCATCGTTAAGTAAATAAAAACACAGTTTGTTGATGTTTTAGTCAAACGCAATCTCCCGTTCGAGATTACAATTTCCACAGAAACCACGAGAAGGAGAATGCAAAACATCTCATATCAGTGTTTGCAGTCAGCCTCATGTCCAGTTTGTTATGGTGTGTTGATGGGTGGAGGTACAGCGTGATAACAGATTAATGAGGTCTCTGTCATACCTTCCCTTCAGCACTAAGCAGCACTGCTAAGGCCGAGCTTCCTTTCTTTTTTTTATATGACAGACACATGACAAACAGTACCAACCAAATAAAAACAAACACAATCAGACACTAAAAAGGTATGTTTTGGAAAATGTTACACATGTTGGTGTGTACTGCAGGATAAAAAATAATGATGATGATAGCTGAGTGGCAAACAAAAGGCCCTTCTTACAGAAGACATTTGGACATGTCAGAGTTGGAGAAGCACAGGTGTCAATAATGAAACGAATCACTGCTTCACTGTCACACTGTCATGTCTGACTGTGGCACTTAGAATAAAACAGAGTCATTGTTAATGTTAGTGTTAGTAACACCTGTGCTTTCCCTACTGTTACTAATCAAAACGTCTGCTGTGAAAGGGGCCAATGTTCAGTCCCCAACTGTCAGGAGTTCAAAAAGCTGAACAGAACTGAGACTGAACCCACAATGCAGATCTGGTGCAAAAGACAGTTTATTCTGACACAAAAAGGCTCAAAAAGAAACAAAAGCAGATTGACAAGGACACAGGGGAGTGGAACAGGTTGCTGGAGACGATAGGGCTGAGGGCAGGCAAATGGCAGGGCTGGAGGAAGGAAACACAAAACAGGTAAGTCAAAAGTGCCAGTCCAAGCAGGAGTCACAAAATATTCTCTTGTCACAATCACAAGATCACAAGGGATGAAACAATGAACTGGCGATGAGTGGAGGGAGAGACCGGCTTATAACTGCTGTAGGTGTGAAGAGCAGGGAACCAAGTTGATGAGCAGCAGGTGTGCAGAGGGGGGTGGATGCAGTCGGTACCAAAGGGCCCCACCCAGCCCTGGGGGAAAAGAAAACATGGACACACAGAGTGCAGAGGTGAACTGGATCCTGACAGGATCCTGACACCAACACAGTGTTTATTTGTTTGTTTTAATGACACTAAACTCTACATTATAGATATACTATTCCTTTCTTTTTTGTGTGCTAATGCATCAATTAGGATACCACATGTGAATGTATGTTTTGAATAATGCAAAACCTAATACTTGTCATTGTAGCTGCAAGCTAAGTCATCATTTCAGTATTGTTTTTTCCTTGCTGTACTGAGCCATCACCGGATTTGTTGCACCGGCTTCGCCATAAAATTTGTGTCCATCTTTCTATATGAGGGCAACTTTTCTACCTTCCGGCGATTCCCAGTGGTGTCATTGTTCGTGCCGTGGTTTCAAAGAGAACTGAATCATTTCCATTTTCCTCACGGTCGCAAATAACAACAACACAGGATGCAGAACTGGTGCCAGTCTGCCAACCTGAATGGATCGCCGGTTAACCTTCCTTTTGCTGGAAGATTTCGTGCTCAGTGGCAGACAGTACTGTAAAGTGAAAAACGATGGTGTTGTAAATCTATAGTCATTAGATGTGCAATGTGCAATGAACATTTACTTAATAAAGATACGTTGAAGCAGAAAACTTTCCAGTTGAAGTGAGGTGTTCCTGTGTGTCTGTTTCTCAATACATCCTAGAAACATACCAAAACATTTGGTGACAGTAGTCTGCGTTTTGGATAATTTTACAAATACTTAAAGTGTCTACGAGGAACTTCTAAGTGTTGATGAAACAGTCTTGTGATTCCTCTGATGATTACAATTGACCTGTAGCAGCAAATGAGACCATCAGTGGAAAAAACGAACACGTATATCACATATTAAATCTTCACCAAGCAACAGATCGCACCGCTTTTTCCCAGTGGACACTAGAATCAACAAAAACGGAAAGTCCCCCGTAGTCACTTTAAAGGTACTCGTTATGCTTATTGACCACTAGTAGTGCTGTAGAGCAATATTTGTGCATTTGGGCCACCATGTCATCTGTGCCATGCACGTGTGTGAGGTCACGCTACTCCGCTGATCGAAAGTTGGCATCACTAAAACACACAAGAAGAAGCAGTGTAGCAATGTGCCAAGAAAAGAAGTGAAGAGGAAGATTCTTAACTAGTAAACACTGGATGTAGAAATTAAGAAGCAAATTAAATTGGCTCTCGATGTTTTATCTTCTTTTTGTAAGAAAGAGTTTTGTTCACTCCACAAGACAGACTTAGTTCACAGTAATGAACTATAAGGAATGTTTGCCAGGTGTGTGTAGGTGTGCACTACAATCAGTGTTTAGGAAACCTGATATTAGTTTCGGCATATCAGTAGTCTTGCATGTTTTTGCCTTCAAAGGTGACCATGTAGGATATAAGTCAAAGCAGCAGAGGAGAGAGAAAAACAGAGACATGTCCGGCTGATTGAAGCTCTTTGAGTCAGCAGGGTGAGGGCAGGACGGAGAAGGCCGTCTATTGTTGTGCAGAGAATGGAAACTCTCACAGAGCCAGATTCCATCCTACCAGTGCGGTCACGGTGGCAGCACTCTGATAAGCTTCTTCTGAACACTTTCTCAAAGAGTCTGTTGTCTTGCTCTGCCTGATCAAAATGATGTCCCCCTTTTGAATACCTCTGTGGCCTATTTTCAGACAACAGCTCATAGATTTGGTGGTGGCACAGTGTGAATGTGTACATTGATGCCTGCTGGATCTGATAAGGCATCAGTGTTGACCGGCTACCTGTGGGAAGTGCCATTGTTCCTCTGTCTGTATCCACTTTAGGAGGCAGGTGTGGTCGTCACCGCCATTCACCTGATTGAACTCTTGAGTGCCGCACTCACATCATAGCCTCTCTACTTGCGTCACGCATTGCGGTCACTGCTGGCTGGCTGT
This sequence comes from Spondyliosoma cantharus, assembly GCA_900302685.1. Lineage (NCBI taxonomy): Eukaryota > Metazoa > Chordata > Actinopteri > Spariformes > Sparidae > Spondyliosoma > Spondyliosoma cantharus. The sequence continues at coordinate 30,571 of OMLP01009201.1, read as the reverse complement.
CTCCGCTTCTCCACCCACAGCATCCATTCCACAGTATCGCAGTGGATATGAACACAAAATCAGAGTTTGGATGGAAACCATGGCAATGACTTGTTACCACAGCAGTGACTCGCAACCACAGTCACCACTGCACCGGGCACAGCTTCTGTAGACAGTTGCACAACCACACTGTTTTCCTCCATCGGTCTCTAAAAATGTTCAACTCTGGTTTTCAGAGCTGTTTGATTCTGCAATGTTTAAACTCTGCCCTTTGCTTTATTACAAAATGGTTTTCTAACTCTTTTTCTACGTTAGATGCACGCTACCGCCTGTCCAAACAACAGTTGAGAATTGAATCTGGAAGTATTTATTTTGGATATATATTTAGCTTATGACCACCGGCCTGGATCATGCCAACCATGCTAACTAGCTGGGGCAGGGCTATATTTACAGAGGGCTGGGCATCCATCATCGCAGCGCAAAAGCACAGACAGGCAGAGAGCAAGGAAGGGAAAGTGTGGCCCATCAGTCACCACAGTCCAATCCCGGGGTTTGCCTATTTAAAACACCTCACAATTTGACCACAACAGTGCCACAGGTCACGCTGTACAATTGGACCTACAACCCAGCATTAAATATCTGCATCCTTTTACCAGGTGCATACCTGTACTTATGCTCAAACTGTGTGTTTTTTGCATGCACATGTACATGCATCCCCAGAGCATCCAGACTGGAAGGTGTCCAATGACAGGAAAAACAAGCTGGTGACACCTGGGCTTTCTGCCCTGGCACACTGCACCTGAATGACATCACTCAGACACACGGACAAAATAACACATCAACTGTCGAATACAAATGGGATAGACTGTCTGATACTGCAAATAGACAGCCAGACAGATACGCTGGAACACAGCCTGCAATGACAGATAGTGTTAAAGCAGACAGACAGACAGGCGCAAGGTCAGGGAGTGACTGACAGACATACAGACATGCCGTGTCACTTCCCAGGACAGACGGGGTCCTACATTATGTTTTTGACCGAAAGCATGAGTGCGTGGGGACGCATGATGAATCCCATGTGTACATGTTTTTTGTGTACATTGTGTGTACATTTGTGTTTTATATGTTATTTGAATACATTTTGCAAAAAGTACAGAACATAAAAGTGGAAGATACCGGCATGTAGTAAAGAACAACTACAATGTAATGCGGTAACACAGAGAACACTGGTTATTACATTTCTAGGAGAACTATATACATGACCGGTTATATATATATATACATATATATATATATATATATATACACACACACACACACATATACATATACATGTACATATACATATACACTTATATATATTTAAAGGGGCTCAGTAGAACTTCTGTGTTGTCTCGGAAGCTGGTCGCTTGTTCATGTCTCCATTTCTAAACAAATGTTAGTGTTGCTCTCTGTTAGCAAAGCGGAGAGAGGCACTGAGACGAAGCACTGGAGAACATGTATAGTCACATCCTTTGGACAGATGCAGAGAATAGAACTCGAGTCCTTCACAAAAAAAAACAACTCAGTATTATGAAACAACTTCGTTCCACAGGCTTGTTTCTGCAACAAGAGACGGAGAAGGTTTTTGACGTCATATTACAATATGCTCACATATGGCCAATAAAAACAAAAATACATATACTAGATAGATAGATAGATAGATAGATAGATAGATAGATAGATAGATAGATAGATAGATATACATGCATATATAGATGTATATATTTATATACTTTATGTCGCTATAAATTGCTACATAAATACAAAAATAATTTGTTTATTTAATTTTCATTGTATTTTGTCTTTATTTTCATGCTTTGTCCTGTGTATTTTTGTATATTAAAATATAGTTCTGCATCATTTGTGTTTCTTGAAAACTAATAAAGAAAGTGCTAAAGAAACACAACACAGAGAAAGGTAAATATTCAAATAAATGCCTTTATTCAGCCCAGAAAAGATGACTGTGCATACCTGCTCTTTGTTTAAGTAAATTTATGGGGGCTGCCCTGTACAACCACAGTCTTCTGCTGCTGACCACTGAACAGTCCCAGCGGGGCAGTTGGGGCTTTAGTACCTTGTTTACCACAATAAGCATTGTTGAGGTAGATGACAGCGGTTGTCATCCATCCCACACAGATTTTCTCGGGCTCTCGGGGGATTTGAATCGCATTCAAAGCAAACCTGTGTCGAACCCGGTCACAAGTTCGCCTCGCATCTAGCACTCTGTTTGCATCCAGACATGCATGTGTGCTCTCTCAGGCAGCAGATCGTATAGGTTGCTGCGATGCCCTGCAGCGCAGGGTCTCATGGGTTGGCATTTCCAGCTTGGGGCTAAGTCGTTAGCACATTGGAGTGGAGAATAAACCCGCCATGTAGGGATATTTGTCTGTGAGCTCAGAAACACTGACACCCAAGAAGCCTCTCAAATCCCCCTAACTGACTGCCTCTGGGGTATTAATAACACACACCCATATACACACTCCCATCCAGCTACTGATTAACAATGACCCCAAGTTAAGTTTTTATTCTGATCAGTGCTGAAAAAAGGTGTCATTGCATGCCGAGTCCTTGAATCATGAAAGTCAGGAAAAGCAGCCTTTCCCCACTGCATGCACACTGCACTTCTAAGGACACTTTAAACACAGTGCGAGGGGCTCGTGGGGATGTTGGGGTCAAGTCTAGGCTGTGATAAGTGTGTGTATGTGTCTCGTTTAATGACATCATGTAAATTAACACCCCTGTTACCCGCTGTCCCCTGACCATGTGAATGCACGAGCCTCCTGGATGGTGAGGTCATGATGGTCTGTAGATCCTTGTCATGGAGGGGGGGCGGCTGCTAAATACAGAGTAGGGTAGGTGGAATGCTGATTATGCACACCAAGTATACTATGTACTATGTTTGGTTCCCCCACCATCACCTTTTCACTCAGTGCACCCGCTTACAACAACAACTACTGTGTGAGCATTATATTTTCAAGCTGCTGGTTGCTCAGCTGGTAAACAACAGTGAATGTGACATAAAAAGGCGAGATCGTCCTCCTGGCAATAAACTTGAGCCACAGCTGCCCCACTGTGTTTTATGACCTCTGGGCTTTGAGCAGGGACGACTCATACAGCGGCTCAGATACGTAGATGCTGTAAATCGTGCATGTGTTGATAGCTGTAGTCCGTAGTGACGTGTGCGTTTGTGCACCATTAGTGGTGTCGCTGGCTCAAGAAACAAAACTGCGGGGTAAAAGGAGACACAGGAGGCGAAGAGTAAAAGTCTACGTGGTTATCACCAAGCGAAGTGTTTATTGGGATTGCGAATCCTGTTATTATGCCTCTTGTGTTGGCTTCCAGCTTTACTTTGGAAAACTACCAGCGACAGAGACTCTTGGAAGATGGGGAAAGCCTGTGCTACATTCCTGAGTCGTGAGAGGGGTAATCACTCAGTGTGATGTCATGACAGGTTGTGCTCACGTACATGTCCAGGCAGAGCACCGATGTCAACACTTCACCGCACACCTTTGTCAGACAGGAACATTTGATTTCCTCAACAGTCTTATCAGCAGTCTGAAGAACAATGTTTCTCAAGAGATATTACGGCAACAAATATGATGAATGAAGAATGTTTTTTATTAGTCCCACTCTTTGGTCAAGACAGAAATATCTCAACAATTAATGGATGGATTACCTTTAATTATAAGTAGAATTCATGGTCCCCAGAAGGTGAATCAATCGCTTCCTCCAGCACAACTATGAGGTTTGTGGTTTTCAGTGAGATATATTGACCAATATTGGAGGGATCATTAAAAAATTTGGTCCAAATAGTCGTGAATTTAAATAACTTTAGTATCATATAACTATCAAACTAATGCCTAAACACTGTCTATTGATGTAAATGTGTTAAAAATGCTAACATTGTTATTATGTCATGTTAGCATGCTGAATGGGAAATTACATTACAAAAATGCATACAGCTCAAAGGAACAAGGAGCTTAAGTACAGTCTCACTGAGCCACTAGCACCACTAAAGACTCTTAATCTTTATAAGACTTCACATGCATTTTCATCTTCTTGTTGTGATGCACATTTTTTTTTATGGTGGAATGGTGGAAATTCTAAATTGACATACTGCACAAAAAGTTTTAACACTTGGAAGAGGTCAAATGGGTATGTTAGCATGCTAACAGGCTAAACTAAGATTGTGTTGATGGTAAACATGTTTCCACCACTTTTTATTTTAAAAAAGTCCTCAATTTCACAAAAAAAGGTGGTGGTTTTAACCTTATTAAAGTTAAAACACTTAATGGGAGAAGAAAACACTTTTCAAACAATCAACGTTGGAATTGTGATCATGGTAGCATGCCTACATTAGCATTTAGCTTAAAGCACAGGTGCCTGCTAGCATGGCTGTAAAGTGATGTCAAGTGGAACCGGTCTGTTTGAGAGCTGCCACAGGTTAACAATTGTAAGTGATAGGTGTGGACTTACACTGCCACTGTGAAAAGGATACTGTGTAATATCACTGTTTGAAGCAAAATGCTGTCCCAGTGTCTAAAATGTCAGACCCATAAAGTGACACATAAAAAGTGACGATATTATTTGAGATGTGTGTGAACTGGCCTCCCTTGATTCATCACAGAGTTCATCTCCTGCGCGTCAGTAGAGTCATCAGACTGTCTGTCTGCCTGGATTGGTTTTATTTCCAGTATTGTTCACATCAAGCAGAATATGTCTGTCTCCCACACATCCTCTGCATATTTCACATAATCCATGAGGCACAGCTGAGACGCCGGAATATTCCCTCCCTGCAGCAGGATGCGAGTGTGGTCCATGATAGAAAAATAAACCTGGCTTTTCATCATGGGAGGCATCACTCAGTCAAGGAATCCCAGGCAGACAGACAGACCGGGCAGACTTACTCGTGACAAATGTTTTTTCTCTCCCTTTTTTTTTCTCCGAATCAACACACTTTTATTCCATATATACAGCCTGTGAAAGGGTAAAAGAAACCACATTATCCAAAAAGTAGTCTGCAGAGCCTGGAGAGTACGCTTATGTTGGCAAAATGCACCATTCAATTGCTGGGCTTGTAAAATACACTATTTGTCTCAGGGATTCCCCCTCTCATACAACACACACACACACGAATACACACAGTAACTGCTTGGCTCATGTGCAGAGACATTTAGTCCTTCAAAAGCAGCATTGTGTGAAGGTCAGGAGAGTCTGTGGAATGGAGATCTATCGTTGTGACATTCTCCATTCTGTGAGAAAGACCGGACAGCCAGCTCCTGTTACATAGGCTCCAGAAGAGAGTTGGATAAAAGGCAAGGAGTGTATTAGCCTTGTTCCATGTTTACGTGGATTTGTGTGCGTGCGTGTGTGTGTGTGTGCGCGTGTGTGTGCAGAAGCTCGAGAGCATTCGAGAGACAGTGACTACTGAGATTCTGATCTTATTATGACTCTGCCTTTCAGGCGGATAAGAGATGAGTGAGTAAGACATGGGGGTATCAGTGATTTCTTTCTTCAAAGCAGGTCATCCTAAAACAATGACAGGATAAACAAAACTACATTTTATCCTGATACTGATTCTATTCAACATTCAAGGGACAGCTCATCCTGAGAAAAAACACATATTTTTCCTTTTACCTGTTTGTTGTTTGTCCATCTCGTTTGTTTTGGAGATATCAGCCCCAGAGATATCTGAATGCTCTCAAATACAACGTAACGAGATGGCACTCGTGGTAACGCTTGTGGTGTTAGTGAGGAAGTGGTTGAATGCTAATGTTGGCTAATGGGTTGTTCAATCTGTTGTTTCGCCTCGAAAAATCTGTTGCTCCAGATTTTCACTGTCCATCTTCTTTTCAGTTGCTGATCGATCATGAAACAACAAAATGTTTGTAAAATTCCCTACATTTATACAAGTTGCGATCTGGAACACATCAGCATTAACACTATCCCAGCATTTGAGCCTCAGTACAGGAAAATTGCTGCAGTGTGAATATAGAGGGCAGATATCTTGACGGCCGATATCAGCAAAAGTTAGCAACTCACACTGAAACAATCCAGACGGATAAACAGCACTACAGGTGGGAGGAAAATGTCCCTTCAACTGAAAGTTTAGGTTTTTCCTGAACTTTCAGGGGCAGAAACTGCAGGGTGAGCTAATCCTGATGTTCCAGTTCTCCAAATTTTAAACAACGCAACACCAAAATGGTGTAAGATCACAAGCCCAGCAACGTACCCGGGGCGGCTGCCACAGCACAATGTCACGCAGGTCAGCGTTTCTTTATGGTTACCAGTTACCTATTTCATAATGGCTGGACCTTGAGAGTTTCATCAGCCTTCCCGAGAAGTGAAACCACAGGGAGGGCAGTGGTTTGCAAATACGTCTTATGAAAGCAAGGCAAAAACAGCTATTACCTTCCCATTTCACTTTTATTTCCGCTCTTACTTCCTCTTTCTTGTCCACTTGCCCCATGTCCTCCTCTCCACTCTGTCAGGTCTGCCACTACACTCTTTTCTTGTAAATGACCCTCTGTACTTTTCCAGGTAGGCAACAGGTCGACTGTAAATATTTGCTGAGGTCTGCCCTCAGGAATAATTTACAGGAAAGGCAAGAGAAACGGAAAGCTGACAACTTAACAGTATCGATCTCTGTCACACTGAGCTGGTGTCACTATTAGTACAACACTGTATATCTTCAATTGGAATGAACATTTTTTTTTTTTATTGTCATACCACAACTGTTTTTGTTTAAGCCGATTCTCCTATTTAAAACATGTGTAACAGCGGCCGTCCTAATTTGGAGTTCTGTAAATCAGGACTACCGGTGGTGACACAGGCATGGCCAGCGGTGCTTCCTGTAGGTGTGTCTGAATCCATTCACATCACCTGAATCACTGGGTCATCCTGCTCGGCTTAACCCAACCCTAAACTGTAAACTGACTGAGAATGGAGATAAAATCTACCAGCTACCGCTGTTAGAGACCAGACCAGTTTTAGAGATTATCCATAGGAAAATGTACCATTCACAACTCTGACTCAAGGTATGATGTAGCTACATGTGTACAAGATTACATTCAGTCTTTGCTTTCATGTGGCCTCCAATCTGATGAAAAAAATGAAAGGAATTTACAGCATCACATCAACAAAGTTTCACGGTTAAAGTCTAAAAGGCTCCTTTTCTTCACAGACAGTGATCGCTGACTGATAGTTGGAGCATTTCCAAAGCAGGACGGGTATGAAACTCTCCCGGTTGAATCATCAATACAAAAGATGAGGAACTGAATCACATAACGTCTGTTTCTTGCTTAAAACTCACACGTCCAAGCTTGTGTGTGTATAAAAAAAATTGTGAGATGAGAAGTCAGCTGAGATTGCTGCTTTGTTTTTCACATTTCTGTAACAAGCTCACATTTGTTATTATGGGGCAGTTTTAGATGAATGCAGTGACTCTGGTGGAGAGGGTGTAACTTTTTACAGTATTCTTAATTTGTTTCAGCTCCGCTTTGGGGTGCAGAAACTGTTTCCCTTGGAGGGCTAAAATTAAAACTTTATGCTAGGTACACCTCTTGTACTGTATTGTTATTGTTAAAGGCGCACTCCATAGATTTGGGAAATATATTTACATCAGAAGATAAAGAACTTAATTGACTGATCTTTTTTATGCCTTAACAAACTAAATAAACAAACCTTGTTAATTTTCATGACTATATAAACTGAATAAACACACTGACCTTGAAGGACAACACGATTGTCTTATATTGTTTTACTTTGTTCATATTTGAGTATTTCAATTCAACAAAGTGGATATATAAGACTTCCAGTCACAACATAAAGCTATAGTTTTTTTTTTAACTATCAACAAAAGCATGTGTCGGCGTCCTCCTCATCCACAACCTTACTCTAGAAGTACCGCATGCCAAACATACATGGTGGTGATAATTTGACTATCCTGGGTGTTTGCACTACCATCTCTCCTGTTTTCCTGCCCTGCCTGTGCGTCTCACCAATGTAACATTTCCCCGGATTGTGACATGTCACTTTCTCAGTTGTCACTGCATTGCATCACATCCCTCTTCCTGATGTGATGCAATGACACTGAGTCGCTAGTTGAACCAGGAGCCCTGTCTTAAGCTCACCAGGTGCCCCCGATAGTTTCAGTGATGTGGTTTATGCAAGTGTCCAACATACCTGACATGCATTCTCCAGGCCTGAGGCAAACACTTGTTATGGAAACAATTTAGATAATCCGTGGCGCGTTCAGTATGTAGAGGAATGCTGTAAGCTCCTAAAATATTCCACCCTCTTGAAAGACGCAGGAGTGCTCCATGCTTTGTCATGGTAAATGCATGCGCACATCTTGTTCATGGTTCTCGTTCAGCATTCGCCAGGTGCCTCAGTGTGAGATCAAACATCAGTAAAAGCCAACATGACCACAACAACTTCTTCACCTGGTGCCCCAGAACACACAAGAGTGTTGAGTGTGATGAAAGGATTCACTGCTGGTCCGCTTTCATGTCAAACAAAAGCGATTAAGCACAGCCTCGGACTGAAAGCCGTGCCAGTGGAACATTCCGGGAGGGAAACATGATATGTCTGTTGGAAGGGGAGCTTTGAAGTTACCTGAGTGCTGCTGCCCCGTCACATGTTTACTCAGGTTACTACAGCCGGCTCAGAAGGCCTCACACCGGGAGAGAGAGGACAGGAGAGCAGCTGTGTAAAACATCTTCTGTATGAGTCAGTCCTGCTTGTGTAAATGATGTCTCCTTCAGGTCTTAGCTGTGCACAGGCAGAAGAAGGTGGCCGCGGGCTACACTTTGCACACACTTCCCCTTCCCTCCACTGCCTCCACGCCTCGTTCATCACATTCCGGTATTTTCCTGCCACAACCTGTATTGGGACTGAAACACTGTGTGTCAGAGTGCATGTGTGTGTTGTTCACCCCACTGATAGGATAAATCATTGGCAGCTATAAATCCTGCCTACAGGTGCTATTTGAAATCAAAGACACTTTGTTATCTCGGTACATTATTGGTGCTCAACAGAGGCCAAGCTTACAGGAAAACCACTTTTTATTCCAACTCAATCCAGTGGGGCACAGTGCATTCTGATTGTGTAGCACCCATTTATAAAATATTGGTGTATTACTACTGTACAGACCAGTTTCATGCAAGCGCCATTATTCCAACAGTGAAATACTTATTTAAGTTTCAAGTCCTTATACAGGTATCTAATAATGCTTCTTCATACTTCCACTTCATACTATTGTACATTTTACTCAACTACATTTCTTTGATAACTTCAGTTACTACATTGACACTGATTCCAATAATTAGAAAAATACTAAATATTGGATCCGATAATCAGCCAGGCCGAAAATTGGTCAACTCACTATAATTTACTTTTACTTGTGCTTTTGATACTTGAGTACATTTGTTGCCAGATAATTACTTTTGATGTTTAAGTAGATTTGATATCAGATACTTCATGATTTTTGCTCAAGTACTATTACTATGAGTAACTTTCACTTTTACCAAAGTGATATTTTAACATGGTATATTCAAATATGCCTTTTTGATTACTTTTAACTCTAATTGGTGCAGCTACATGTCCTGGTTTAACTTTGACTTAGTACTATTGCTGTGGCTCACGGTCACTTTTGATTTGACCACCTGACTGAATTAATATATTGGCTCATTTACAACCTGTCTGTCTTGTGTTGCCCTATCAGAAAGATTTTAAGTGATGTCGCCATGTTACAAGATCACAGCAGTTACTTCGGTGGGATCAATGTTATCACAACTGATTGAACAAATGGCTAAACTAGCAGTTAGCTGTGTTAATGTATGTCCCTAAACACTCTGTAACTTTATCCTTAATCTAACCATTACTCTAACCTTGGCAGCCTGAACAACAGCCTACTCATATTAATAGCACTCAGCGAACTTGAAATTGTTCTTAAAGCAGAAGAAATGAATTACAGAAAGCTTGGTCAATAAAATACAGGCTCGCTGAAAGTCATACCTCCACTTATACACTATAAAAGGTCATCTGTCAGCAATTAAGTGATCAAAGTAAAGTGATGAAACAGATAGCTACAACTCTTCCATGATGACAAAGCTTAAAAGCTTCCATTAAACTTTTTCTTTCTTTGAAATGATCCTATCTCAGAGTGTAACTGCACAGCACATGTACAATTACTGCATAATATATATCAGGTTTAAAAGCCCTGGTGCCTGGCCGTCTCCTAACATCATGTTTCATAGTGATGCTGCTTAGTAATGCTTGGCATGCCAGCAATAGCTGAGGTAGGAGCATACTTTCGCATATAGTAAAGGCCTCGTGGGATTTTTACACACATTCCTCAGAAACAAAGCAAAAGCTCATAAAAGAAACCTCTCTCTGACGGGAAGCTGAGCTCTTAAAGCTTTTCGAAAATGAGGTGCCTATTTTTGCTTCGTGACTGAGAATGCCAAAAACAACCAGGAAGTGTTTTAAATCCTACTGTACGTGTAAAAATACAGGCGCAAAACTGAAATGGAAGCTACCAACTTGCGGTGCCCGCACCCGAGGGGATTGTGGGAAAGTGCTACCACCATGCCAACGGCTCCCCATTGTGGCATTGTGTGTACGTCTGTGTCTATTGTGCCTGCCTTCAAATGTCCAGCCTATGTTTTCCATTTATTCATCTGAAGGTCAAGAGTTCTGCAGTAAAACACACAAAGATTTCTTGGATGAGGCGACGGACCAAACGCTGGTTGAAAATCCCCTCCCTCTCCACTTTTATCCTCACAACAATCACACTTCCTCACTTCAAACACTGTTATTTCAGCTTCTTTGTGTTTTGAGAGTGTACACTGAAGATCCACTGCTGTACGGTGCGCCAATGAGGCCATATCCTCTTAAGTTGTACTCCAGCCATGTTCTGTCTCCTTTTTTAAACATTTTTAGCTCAAAATGATCATGCAGCGCCTGCGTTGAGGCCACCAGCATTTCCATGGCATCACAGCAGCAGTGATCTCACGCGGGCCACCCTCTCATGACGTCTCTTCGCTTGTCATTTCTGCAAGTTTCGGCCCTCGCTCTGTTCCTTCTCCCTCGTCGGTACTCATTTGAGTCAGGAACTGGTCACAGAGGAATGTGGTGGCACAGCAGCGTGACACAGATGGTGCACCCACACGGACACAACAGAGTTCATAGAAGGAGAGGGAAAGAGTGAGAAAAAGGTGCTGTGGCATACTGTAGGTGTCTAATGAGGTGCTGGGACTTTCTGACTCAGGCATTCAAGTGTATTAAAGAGAAAACCACATTTGGAGTGTGTGTCGTCATTGTAAGAGGGAAGTAATGATACGAATGTTACCACAATAGCCCAAATAAAGCAAGGAAGTGGCTTGTATTACCTCCTACATTCCCATCTGTCATTTTTCTGAAGAATAAAAAGTCTGTGACACATTCTATCGGTGACTTTAATGTGTTTTTACAGTGGGACTGCAGGTGTGTGAGCATGTGTGTTTGTGCTCCGTCTGTACAGTGACTCAGGATCCCAATTATCATTTGAGGACTGACGATGGACGAAAACTGAGAAGCCTTTTTGTGAAATTAGTCTCCATTAGGTTCAAACTAGCGTTGCAGAATATGCTGAGGAGTAGTGATGTCCCATGTATGTGTGATACAGTAGCTGGTGTGTCATGTGGTGAGAATGTACTGACCACCACGTGTCTTTCACTTTATCATCTCATCACACCAGGATGCATAATCGGTGCATGTCCGAGTATTTACAAAATGGCTTTTGGTCACATTGTGATCTCATGATGCCAAAGGAGAATAACAAGCAAGTGTTACATGTAAAGGACACTGGACTTGCTCTTTCTGTGGCCCAGTGAAGTCCACAAACTGCAACAAACAGGTCTTCAGTTGCAATTAGTAGCAGCAATGCGTATCCATTCTGGGGCAGGTTCAAAAGTAAAGTAGCGCAATCTGCACTTAGAGCTCTTAAAATACTCCCTGCCTTCTCCACTGCACACTGTTCATTACGAATATTGTGTATGACCGAGTAAGGCTGTGTGAAAAAAGAAAACTTTTATAGTAGCTGGTCCCTGGCCTGAATAAATACTGAGGTTATCAGACTGCTGAAGTGTTCTGGAAGGAGATGGAAGAGGAGGTGACTGGTCCAGGGGTTTAATCATTGGATTACAAGCAACTCATAATGAACAGACAGCTGCGCAGTTTCCACAGCCATAGACACACACAGGCATTCAAATTTTGAAAAACATTTTCTAAGTTTCTAAGTTTCTAAATTAGGTGATTGGTTTGCATGAGGGCACGCACGTTTGCAGAATCCAGTATAAGAGGCATACAACATGCTTTATTCAATTTGTTTGCAGTGCGTACGAGGAAACCCTTAATAAATATTTTCAGTTGGAGTGGGAATCAATTAAAGCCTTAGGTTGTATCTTAAAATGCTGTATTTTGGCGTCCCTGGAGGTAGAAATTAATAAGAACCCTCCAAAAAAAAAAACCTTGCCCCTACCCAAACCCACCTCTCGATTTTTGATTCTTGTTGGGAGTGTTTGGGCTACATGGTCCTCCAAACTGAAGTTTTTCAGAAGCATACTTTAAACTGCGGGCATCCATGCTGTTCTGTCTCCGTCAGATAAGTGGGAAATGGCATTGTGATAAATTCAGGATCACCACGCTAACGCAAGAGAAATCACTGCAGCGCAAGACTACTTTTTGGAAATTTCCACTAGAAAACAAGGGGTGGCGTAAAAATTGGAAAGCTCAAATTTTACACATGGTAGCTGTAAAGTATGTATTTGTTGACATTGAACTCCGGTGATGAAAACAGTGGCACACAGGAAAACGAAGAAGAAAAAGGCCTCACTATTACTACAGATTGATCAACACAGTTACAACATCTTAAGTTCTACACTGGAACATAGAAGAGCTGTAGAGCAGCATTCGAAAGAACCTGGATCAGCTGAGCGTCAGCAAAAACGGTTATCAGTTATCTACCGACTTTTACAACAGTTTCGACTTCCAGAGAAAAGCCACAAATCATGATTAAAAATGAATAAGAACATTAGTAACCAATCTATTGTTACTCATAGGTTTCTTACATTTGTCAATAACTGCTGACTAACACACTGCGTTTGCCTGCTTGTGTGTGTGTGTGTGTGTGTGTGTTTATGTGAATATAAAGGCAGACGACGGCTGTGACACTGAGCATAAACACAAACCAAATGTTCAGACATTAGCTTCTATCCCTCCACATCCTCTTCTTCCCCCAGTTCCCTCTTTTGTTTATTTTTAGGTCATTTAGAATTTGGTATTCTTAGTGTGTTTGCAGTTACTTTAGGACACTAACACCCACCACCAAAGAAAGCCTCTTGAAATAGCACTACGGGCAGACAGACATGGAAGAAAAAAGGCAGCTATGTTGGTGAGGAACAGGGTACTGGAAAAGAAAAAAAGAAAAACAACTGTGTTGATGCAAGACGGGCCTTTTTCTTGGGTGTGTAAGGTCAGCAGTGTGTCGTCAGTGTGTGTGTGTGTGTGTGTGTGTGTGTGTGTGTGTGTGCGCGTATGTGCGTGTGTGCTTGGTGGCTGTGTGCCTGTCTGCGTTTCCGTCTTTGGTGCTTATGACTGTGCAGTAATCAGCCAGGAGGAAGAGCCTGTCCGAGTGCAGACAGCGTATCTCCCCTGGCCCTGAGGATCCACCCATTCACACAATAAACACACACATGCATGCGTATCCACTGACAAGACTATAGACAACAATATGCAGGGTTTAGATTACAACAGTGTTAAGAAGAAATAACCAGGAAGAAGAAGCAAGTGAATTTTTTCAGCAATTGGCATGGGCAAGTGAGACAACAGTGCTGCAGTGTTTACTATGACATAAATAGACACAATGGTCTTGACAGAAGGGTTATTTTTACCAGCTGTGAAGCAAACTTGATATCGAGATAAGAGAATGGAAAACTGTCAGAGAGGGCAAAAAGGAGAAATGTGCGGGGCAAGTGTGAGGGAGGGGTGAGATAAATGTCAGAAAAACAAAAATAAAATTCCTGCGGAGGCTTTAAGGCCAAGCTGCACTAGAGGTTGTGAGTTAAAGATCATTCGTAGGGTGTTTTACTGTGAAGACTCAGTCATTTTTGACCACATATTTTATGTAGGCTCACATTAATCATTTCTAAACAATACTGGCTTTAAACTTAAAACAGCATCCTAAGACTTAGTTCAGTTGTTGTCTGGTCTGGACCTTTCAATCAACTTTAAAGAGACACAGGTTCCAAACTGTTGTTCGGGTTTTTGTGAGCAACGTATGCTTTTGTTTTTGTTTTGGAAGGCGCACTATGCAGTTTTGAAGAAGAAATTCAAACTCAGAATTTCAATATTTACAATATTAATGAGGCAATGATACAATCTGAGAACAAGCTGTTTTCAGAGGAAAAAAGGCCCACATAACACTGTTTGAAGCTAGAAAGGTGGCAAAAACAGTAAAACAGTATGAAGTTATGTTGTCCTTTAAGGTCAGTTTGTTTGTTCAGTTTATTGAGCCATGAAAATGAAGAGAGTTTGTTTATTTAGTTTGTTTAGGCATAAAAAAGTCCGACAATGAAGATCTATCTCTTCTGATTAAAATTTCTTCTCCAAAACTACATAGTGCACCTTTAAGACTTCAAGTTTTTTGTTTTTGTGCCTCTTGGGGACAAATCAAATACAACACTATTGTTTTAAATGCAGACCCCCTGAAGCACAGCCATGTATCTCATCTGTGCAAGCGGCTTATTACAAGCCATATTCACGTTTTTTGTTAGGCATCGACCTCTGCAGCAATTATGATGGGAGCGAAAGTGAAAGTCAGGTGAAGTTATATAAAGAGGTACGACGGAGTATTAGGGCCATACTAAGAGGGAAAAAATAAAAGAAATTACGAGAATTAAGTCGTAATATTACCAGAATAAAGTCGTAATGATACACGAAAAAAATCGTAAAGATACGCGAATAAAGGCGTAATAATACGAGAATAATATAATAATAATACAAGAAAACAGCAGCCGCTGTTTGTCTCAGTCATACCGTACAGTCAACAGGTATGCTAACGTATTGATCATTTCGTCATTAAACATTTTACACATTTTGCTGGCTGAACCAACAGTAATATCGTAATCTCGTTATGTTATGACATTATTCTCGTTATGTTACAACTTTATTCTCATAATATAATGACTTCATTCTCGTAGACCTGATATTATGACTTTATTCTCGTAATATTTTTCCCAAAAAAATAAAATATTATTTTCTCTTAGTCTGACCCTAATACTCCATCGTAAAAGCTTTTATTTATAGCTTATTTTGTGTAAACTCTGTGTACACAAACAATGTTCTCAATGCTTGTGTTCATGTGTAGAGACCCTGGCGACACTACGAGCAAAGTTTCATGTTGTGTTGAGTCTTCTTAGTGTTTTAAAAATAGCGATTTTGATGCGAGCGTAAAAGTGCCCTTTGCACTACCATTGAAAATTAGTTTGAACTGAAAACTAAAATACAGTAAATCTTAAAAGTGCCTCTTTCGTCGTAATTATGTTTTTACACGAAGGTTTGACTCATATAAATTCACAAAAAAAAGCCTGTGTTAACATTTTGGCGAGAGTTTCGCTTTAATCAAACTCGTAGCTGGCATGTATCTGCCAGCTGAAACTACGGGCAGCTATCGGACAATCCCCTCTTGCCGGTACAAAGTGGTGTTATAAGACAGGACAGGCAGAGGCTAACTGGGTAGCATGCTAACTTCAACAGACAACTCTAGCCTGCAACACCATACTCACTACAAATTACATCTTGACACAATGTCAGCAATGATTTGTCTTCACTATCTGTTGATATTGTTAGTTCATTTTTTGAGTAACTACAATTCTGGCCATATCCTACAAATTGCTCCTTTAACCATGTGTCGATAAAGGTCCAGTAAACCTGTTGCTGGTGGATATTGTCATTTGATCCATTGCTCATCTAAAATATATTGATTGGCACATCTTTAAATACATTTAAATGGTCACATAAACACTATTCTTTACTGACTCTCAAGTCAATAAAGAGATATAACATGTCTTAAAAATAATATCTGTCTAAGTCTGCTCTGCAATGTGCTGTATTTAGGGAAATGTTGCTTTTCGGGAAATTCAGACTCCTATGCTGAGATAATGACGAAGGAAAATGACGAAGGCAAAAAAACAGGATGAAGAAGACCTGATCTCCAAGTTTTCACAAATAGAAAATGATAAGAGACAGACACTACTGGGGCTCCCGAAGACGGCTGACTAACCTTGACCAGGAAAAGCTCTAACCTCATCGTAACTGTCTACTGTAATCCTACTGTGACACATGAGCACACAAAACATCTCTTTCAGTCACACAAAGAGAAACATGTGCAATCAATTACTTCAACCCACCCAGCTATAGAATCCAATAATGACTGTAAAACGCAACAGCAATTTTCTTTTATGACGTTGTTTTCCCTGCTTGGCATCGCTTTCAGTTACTATAGAGATGGGTGGCAAAGACTGGTATAGACTCTTGAGAAGGGTGTTCGATTCAGTGATCACATTAGGCCGGAAAAAAAAAATACCATCCATCATTACTAAGTTCAGCGGATGCTCTACCGCGGGTTTACCCGGGCTGTTTTCTCTATATAAGGTGCTACCATGAGATCCTACATACACACTCACACACAGGAGTGAAAGGAATGTCTGTCCTGGACAGTAGCCAGTACCTACTGACTTCACAACAACCGCTGGAGCCCAGCAGGCAATGAAGTGAGTCCGCAGTGATCCAAGCCTCTCAAACAAAGACTTGTGGTGCGGTGATGTAACTTCCTGGCAGGCCGAACAATCACTTTGATGTGGGGGACGAGGCGGACGAGGGGGCGAGGTGATACCCCACTGGGAGGGATGAAGGTCGGAAGAGGAAGAGAGAGGAAAAGGGCGCCGTTAATGAGCACAGAAGCAGAGGAGGATGTTGTGGTCGGTCACAGTGCGGCTGCTTGGTTTCCCAGGCTCCCATAGCGCTGAGATGTAATCGCACAGCAGCTCCTGACCTGAATGTTAGGTCAAAAAGGAAAAAAAAAAAAAAAAATACAGAGATATGGAGGGAGTGTTCGGGGAGGGACGGGAATTCAGTGACTATGAAGATGTCAGTGAGGAGTCTGTTATTAGCGTGGAGGAACTCCCAGAGCTGCAAACACACCTGCAGTCTCGAACAATCACACCACTGTCTTAGAAAAGAGAACTGAGGCCTTATGGGGCGACAGCTCAGAGTGAGAGAGATAACGAGAAAATGAAAACAGGTGGGGACGACCGTGGTGAATTCCAGCGTTGACAGTTCTGAAAGTCGGATACAAAAATAGCAAAAATAAACAAACACAATCGGCGTGGTTTCTGGGGAAATCTGAAAGTCCTTATCTGTTCTATTGATCTCAAACAATCCTACAGACATCAATCAGTTTTACAGCCTTTGTAAAAGAACTAAAAGAAGCATTGCTGAACCACTCACATGCTACCCTCAGAAAGATTTCAAGGGTTAAATTTCACTTAGAGCCCTGACGAACAAGCCAACCTCAAGTTGGCTCAAGTTTCTGAAGTTGCACTTCAAGAGAGGAAATAACTGATCACTGGTCTGTATTTGGGATAAAGAATAAAAAAAACAAAACAGAAAGACAGAGAAAATACCCAACCATTGTCATGCCATTGTTAATCGGTGAATTGTCTTGTAAAACTAATTGAGAATACGTCTAATATTGAACTCGTTGCTTACCCAGCCCATGTTAGCCAATTGGAACAAATAAACATTGCATAATTTGGCGCCAATTAGTTAGTTCACTAAGTTGGTAAACATGCTAAATGTTATGCCTAAAACATTTTCATTGTTTTCATGAACAATAATGAACTCTAAAATACATTTAAGAATACCTACAAAGCAAATGTTTGCATTGTTGGGAACATACTGGTGTATAGGTGACGTACAGCACAAGACATATGTGATAAAAACACTTCAAAAGGGTCCTGACATTGCCCTGACAATGAACACAGGAGGCCTTGAGTTTTCACCTGGAGAACACCTTTGGCTGCAGATGTCGATAACAGACAAGGGAAGAGTGCCAAACACAACAGACACTCAACTACATCCAAACACCTCACAGTCCACTGTTAGCTTGATGTGTCAGGGCTCTTAGATTTTCTGACACTAGTGTCAAATGCAGTGCTCAGTAATACTGTAGTCAAACTTCCAAGTGCTCCACACACTGAGGCTGTGACAGTTTGGGTTGGGTTGTAAGTTTGACTCCAACTAATCCAGTTCACAGGGAGAGGATCAGAGGACGTATAAAAACAACTGCTCCCACAGGGATGTGTCACATTCAGATGGGGGCCCTATTGTCCCCCAACAAAGCTTTGGTGTTATGTCACATTCCCGAAATCCACGCTGGTGAAGGGGGCTTGGGGAAGGAGTGATATTTTTCACACTGAGGCACAAAGCCACAGAGCGTCGGTCTCCGTGACTCACACATGGGGAGGAAAACGGGCTGAGTAATCACAATAATAACTACCATCATCCTGCCGTCTCGACAGTTGCTACTAACCGGGACCTCCTCCTCACCCAATCAGATAGATCACTCCTCAAGATGAGACAATATTGCTGTTGAATCAGCTGTGTCGCTGTATGTGTGTGCTGAGCACGCCAATCATAGCGTCTTACTAATCGCTCAATCTCTCAACTACTAATGGGTCAGATTTTAGCAGGGCTTTTTACATGGCTGTTTCCACTAAAGTGGCCCGCTGGGGCCTGACTCTACGGCCTTGTGCAAAGCTGGCGGTCGTGTGTGGTGTGTTGATAAAGACAGAGCAATCTGGACTGGGAGATTAGCTGTGGTGTAATGGGCAAGCATGAAAACTAGATGTCATCTCTCTGCCGGCCAAGTGCCTTCCATGGGTTCAGCCCTTTCTCCCTCTGTGTGTGTGTGTGTGTGTGTGGGTGTGTGTGTGTGTGTGTGTGTGTGCGTGTGTGTGTGTGTGTGCTGGCAGAGGGAGGCCAGGGGCGCGTCTGCCACGAGCTCTCAGCTCTCGCTGTGAGAGAAGCCATCATCCATGACCTCATCCAAGGAAAAATCCCCCTCTCCTGCCTTCTTCTCCTCCCTTTTCTCTCCTCCAGCAGCTGAGCTCTGAGCGCTCCCTCTGCATTCCTGCTCTCTGAACAGCTCCCACACTGTCTCGAGGCTGTGGCAGGAGAGAGGGAACACACAGAGTGTAACAGTGGGTGGACGGACAGACGAGAGCAGCAGAGGGGAAAGTCTCACTGAGGTCACGGACCCCACTAATAGCCTGTGGGCTGCTTAGGCGGCCTCACGGGGTGGGATGTAAATTTGTCGGGGAGTCAGAGGGATGAAGGCAGATGAATGAAGAAATTCAAAAGAGGGAAAATCATTCCTTTATTTGCTTTAAATTTTCCAGTCCTTGATTATGGGCGTTCCATCATACATTGAGAAGAAGGCAGGGTAACACCCCGAACACCTTGCCAGTCTATCAAAGGGCAATACATAAAGACAGTCTAACATATTCAAACACTAGCAGCGTGGCTCCATTGGTCCACCGCTTTGGTCTAGACTGAGGTATCTCATCAACCATTGAATAGATTGGCATACATTTTGCGACAGACAGTCATGGTTCCCAGACGAGGGGAACAAGTAGGACAGGTCATAAAAAGGATGATTCTGATGACTAGTAGATGGGATGCGGGTGGGTGAAATACGTCTTTAAGGAGGAAAATTGTATTTACATTAGCTGCAGTGATCCCTTTAGAAGCCGAAACAAAGAAAGTGAATCTCTCCATTATTAAAACAGCCAGCAGGTGCCTTACATCCGAGCTGCGAAACTTCACTGATTATTTAAATCTCCCAGAGGGAACGTTCAGGATCTGATGTTAATACATTTTCTCCATTATTTTACACATCAAAAGGTCACACACGGTTCAGATTTGTAGCGTACAGTAAAACTCTTTGGAGTGAAGCAGCTGTCCTCCTGATAAATCCTGAGCTCCATCAGACCCGTCTAAAATAACATTCATTTTAGAAGCTAAAAGTTTCATTTTGTGTCCCCTGGAGAGTTTCCTCTGTCCTGTCAAGTTTGTAACCACATATTTTAGTGTTGCTGCTGTAATGTGCAACGATATTTGCTGCAGTAGCATTACTGTGTGCATGGAAACATTTAAAATGACTGAAAGCAGCCCCTCTAATCATTAAAGCAGAGTGTTGTGCATTGTGAACCCGCCTACGTAAGCACATCTTACTATCTGTGCCATCGACTTTAAATCACAGCTCTTTTTAAGAACAACACACCCAGCAGCCAGCAATAGTTGGAAGCTAATTGAAGTGCTTTCTGCGTTTCTTTAATTTCTCCTCCAATGCATGTCTTACTGCACAAACACATTACTTGGACAAATCTGCCATTGTTTGCATCATGTTGCATATGATGCACAGCAAATTGCTTGCGGCCACAGAATGTCAACGGCTAGCAAAAGCAAAGCACTCAGTAAACCCCTCATTGTAATTGTTTAGAGAGCAATTTTGTAACACGTCACACTAGACGCCAACGCTGTTGCGTAACATGTCACGACCATCGCGTCTGCTTGCTTTATTAAAATTCTAGACTGATTGTTTGGTTCAGTCCACAAAAGAGGCTGGCACGATGGTGGGCCTTCATTGCGGCAGTGTTGCTGGATCTCTCTTTGGAGTGACAGAAGGACCATTCCTGTATTGCGTCTTTCAAATACTCATATCTTAGACACATCAGGGTATTTTTCCACATGGGGAATTCCTCCACTCTTTCAAAACAATCCTTCCAACATCAAACTGAAACAATAAAGATTGCTTAAAGTGTTTGCCTTGGGGGTGTGTATTGGTGGTGGTGGTGGTGGTG
>OMLP01009200.1:10050-26203 GCA_900302685.1 Spondyliosoma cantharus | reverse complement strand
AGCGAGCGGCTGGTCCCTGCTCTGGAAGGCGACAAGGGGAGAGAGAGGCAGACAGAGAAAGGGAAAGAGAGAGAGAGTGTGTGTGTGTGTGTGCGCGTGTGTGTGTGCGCGTGCGTGCGTGCGTGCGTGTGTGTGTGTGTGTGTGTGTGTGAGTGTGTGTGTGTGTGAGACCGATCATTCTGACGCCTCCATCTGATAGCACTAGAGAGGTCCCCTGTCAAATGATACAGCACAGGCTCCTGTCTTTCCCTCTCTCTGTTCCTCTGTCTTCTTTCCCCTGATTTTTTTCCAGTATATACTGTATATTTGCCATCCTCAAATGTGCGTATTCGTTTTTTTCTGTGCTTGCAGATGTCCTCTCCCCTTTCTTTTTGAAGCTTATGTTCGGGAATATTACACTGAGCACACATCACATTCGGAGGGACATTTTAATTAGCTGTAATTCAACATTTCGGGAGAGTGCAAGCGCTGAATAACGACAACAAAAAAACTAAAGTGGCACCCGCCTTACTCTTTAATTCACCGTTACACTTTACCCATTTTAAGTGTAATGCTGTAAATCTAAAATTTGACAAAATATGCTATCCCCTCTACGCCACAGAGACAGCTACTTATCCCCCATAAACACCTTCCACCCACTCTTTCTGTTCTCACTTTGCAGCAATTATTAGGAGCTAATAGATTTGCAGTGTTGCCATTCGGTGATCCAATTACTAGGATCTCCATTAGCAATTAACTTCTAGCTAAAAATAACAATAATGCCAATTACATGCACACTTAATCACATAATCAGCATATTCTGTCACTACACAGTTATTGTGATTACCTCTGTGTTTCATGAATTGCCTTGCCAGAGGGACGAGAGCACACATCAATGACAATTTTGATTACATGAGAATTACAAATGCAACATCGTATGCAGGGATAATGAGTGGGCCAGAGAGGCCATTCTCTGGTTCCTAAATTGATTTCTGCGGGTGACAAAAGAGGAAGGGCTTTTGGGTTTTGTAAGTGGATGGACTGTAAATTAATTGTGAGCACTAAGCTGACAAATGTTCATAGACAATCAAGCAATATTTTCACATTTCTCTGATTTGGGTTAGCTACTCACATTCCCAGTCTGTTCAGAAAAATGTGACTTTATTCTTGCCAGAATTTTAGGATACAAGATGATTGGAAGAATAGCATCCAAAATATACAAGGAAAGTTGAAAGCTCCGGTTGTTATAGAGGCAGGCAGCCATTATCTGTCTTGTTTGTCATATAAGAACACGGAGGCCAAGCTTTTATTTACTTCAAAGTGCACAGTAGCCAACAACGCAGCAGTTAACAAATACCAAAGCCAAAAGCTGAAACCTTGAGTCTAAACACAGATAAAATTCATGTCTACAACATACAGGCTTAGCACAGTACAACATTTTCACTGTAAACACACAGTAGTTGAAGTGAATGATTTGCATCTTGTGAGTTCCAAAAATGGCAAAAATCCACTTTTAAGGCTTTAAAAGGTTCTAAAATCCTCCATCCATCAGCTATGTATGTTTCACTCTCACAAAGTTCTCATTTCTTGTAGTGCTCTTATTAAAATATAATGCTGCCTACGTGTGAAATTTGTAAACTCCTACTGCTAAGATTATTTACATGGATTAAGACAAATCCGTCCTTTCGCTATTGACCTATCTTTAGTCCCGCACCCCATAGTTACTGTTGCTAGGTCGGACAAGCTTGACCGTAAGAAACATGGCGGCGTCGGTCCCATTTAACCGGCTGTGTTTGATAGATAGTTTTGAGGGGTCAGGCAATAAAGCTTCTAGAAGTTTTATGTCAAGTCATTCGAGGTCAAATCATGTCTGCAGGAAGACAAGAGAAGCCAGGGACGAGAAGATCATAAGTCAACATTGGTTCTGCACTGCCAGCTACGTCCCATTTGCCCTGTTTTGGGATGAATAAAAGTACTCTGTTCTCTATGTTAGCTAGCCAGTTAGCTAGTTTTTTGCTAACATTGGCTAACTTGAGATGTGACTGTACACGATGTGACGTATTCGCAAATTTCTTGGCATCAATATAATGTGACTCTGGTGATGGTGTTGATGTTAAACTGGTGGAGAGGTCTACTACACAGCCTAATCCACTCTTTACATCTTAATTTTTTGGGAATGAAAAAATAGGTCAGTAATTACAACTTTCAAATGGTCAGGGTGTTGAGCGCCACTTTTTTGAGGTCCCCAAGCAACACCTTTGAACTATTTTGGTTAAATTTAACAGCAAACAGGAAAGGTAACCGAGGCACATCTTGGTACGAAGCTCTCTCAACTGTTATTAGAAAATGTGAAAAATGGGCGGGACTTCTGAAGGGTCAATTATGAAACCCTTGACATCGCAGCGCATACTGATGGAACTTTGGGATATTCAAGTGTGTTCCTTTTCTGCTTGTACTTACCGACTATACCCCAGAGATTGATGTATTACTAATATGGCGCAACATGGGACTTTCCCTATCCACTTCTCTACAGTTTGCATTCTGATCATGGGTGGCGCTTGCATGCGGACCTTGTACTAGAGCACAAACAAAACATGTGAACATGGGGAATGTTGGTGGTCTGCCCAAGAAGACAGTGGGAAGGTCCATGTATGAAGCTCTGATTTACCGCCGGTCCTTGAGGAGGTCTTACACAAGGGAGCTGTTGCGACAGGGGATTTTGATGTGTGGCCACATTTCCCCATCTGTCCTGATCTTGTGAACCTTTTTGTGTCATTCATGTAAAACAGTTTGCTGCATGTATCAGCTTGTATCAGTCTCCAGCACTGCCTGCGTGGACCTACCCACAGTCACTCCACTGAAAATCACACACATACTCAGGGGACATTACGAACGGGAGTTACGATGCCTTTTATGGGATTAGAGGGATGTGCCGACGGATGGACGGACCACAGACTAAATACCACAATGATTCTCAAACACAAATAAGCCCATTTTGCCATTTGTGTTACCGTTGTGCTATTGCTATGAATGCATTAGTGTGCGTGTGTTTCTCGATATGTGTACATCTGTCCGGAACGTGTCTCTCTCCACCAGCTACTGTATGTGTCAGCGCCAGCCATTCAGGCCCCCCTGTGGGGATTCTGGGAGTGAGCCTGGTGTGTCTACATGGTGTCTGGTGTCTGTGCAGTAATGACCAACAGGTGTGTTCTATTGTTAGTGTCTGCAGTCACTGTATTGACAGAGAGAAGAGTGCACAACCATACACGGCCGTATGCACTTGTGCAAATTAGTGTGTGAGCGCATGCTAGCCAAAATCATATCCTCCGCCACTTTTCCCCCCTTTTTCTCATCAAAGGCATGTGATCACTGCATGCAAAGCAGACGCTGTGTCTGTTGCTGTTTTGGCCACTTACTCATCCCTGCCCTAGGATCAAAAGATACTTCACCAGAACCAAATACCAAAGTATGGCCTTTGATTAAGGTTCAGTTCTGAACACCATGTGAGGAGTGGTTATGACAGATACGAGCCTTGAAGAAACCACAGGGGTTAAACTTTTGGGAATGTGTGTCATCGTCTTTTGCATGCGGAGGTATGAGGGAGAAGCATTCCTGGTGGCAGGGTTTGAATTCCTCCACCCAGACTTGTGTACAGCCAGAACAGTCTGATGGTTGCATCTGTCCTAGAGGTCCAACTGTTTGTAGTGCCTGCTGGAATGCAACATGTGCACAGATGTACACATTCACAGTGGACGAATCTATCCTGATTGATCATAAGATAACTTAGCCTTTGTCTTGTTTGTTTAAAGAATTGGTCCACAGCAACCAAAGGCATCAAATATAGCTGACTGGTCATAGTTACCCATCCTTCATAACAACCTGAAGTAACCCTCTAGTGCAGGAGTATAAAGAGTGAGAACAGTCTGAGTCAGGGGCAGTTGGGGTATTTGTGGACTTTCCTTCCAGGGACTGGGGTTTGTGTCCTGTTTGTGACCAAGAGCCGAAAGTAATTTGTTTTTACATTATGTTATAGAAAGTAAGTTAACGTACATAAAGGACATAATCAATGCAAATGGTGTGCCTAAACCTAACCAAGTAGCTTTGTTTCCTAAACTTAGCCAGTCATTTTGGAGCCTAAACCTAACAAAGAAGTTTTTAAGTCGACATTTAACCAAATAGTTTATAAGCTAAAACCTAATCAAGAGGTTTATGATCTTAACCTTATCAAACCATGACCATTTCACAACCTCAACAGTCCAAAAGTCATAATATTGTCATGATATTTCCATTTTCTGTCAGCAAGCCCCATTTTTTCTCGATTTTTTAATCGGCTCTTACCGTAGATTGCGCATATGGTACTATTGAGAACTTGACAGCAGAGCCCTTCACATGTAAAAGTGATGCTAGACGTTAGGTAGAGCTTCATTGTTTAAAAGGCTGCTGACCGAGCTGCCATTTAGTTCAGTTAGGACTGGATCATGTTGGATGAACATGTTACTCCAACAAACAAGTGTGTCTGTATGTGTTTCATGATATTGCATAAACTTTCCACATTCAAATTATGCCGGCCTTTTCTTCTGTGTTATTACCCTGCAATACCATGCCATTACACAGATATACTGGATTTACATCTGAATGACTGTTTCCTTCTCTTTTTAAATGTGAAAAGTATGCCTTTTTCATAAGCCATTAAAGCCACTGAGTGTACTGTGGTCAGGGCCACTGAACCAGGTCAGGAAAATGGGTTGTGAGAACGAGGAAGCCGACACTGCCTCATCTACTCTGTAGATGAGGTGGCAGTGGGCTGGAAGCTGGTCTGAGAGGTAAGAACAGAGGTGGAGGCTGCAGCAGGGCAGTAGGATGGTGTGGTGTGGTGTGGTGGCACCATCCAGCCATAGAGGGAGGGAGGGAGAGAGAGACTGTCTCTGAAGCAGCAGACAGGGTTTACTTCCTCTGTAAATAGTCACAGAGCTGTGGTAGCTTCTTTGGTCCAGTCAACTTTCCCCTGTCTCTCTTTCTCTCTCTCTCTCTCTCATCAGCGACATGTGCCTTCTGCTCGGGACACACTCCATCATTCAAACGGGGAGTTTATTAATAGGCCCTGAGCAAACACAGTCAAGTCTAAAAGTTTCCAAAGGGCCGTGCCACAGGCTAGAATTTCATAATGGGATAATAACATGTATGGATTATTACACATCCTCTTTATTTATCTGTAATAATATTAGCCCCAGCTAAGAGATGTCACTCATTATGAGTGGCAGCCTGCAACACTTCATGGTTTCTCAGCGGGGAAATGTTCGGTTTGTTTCAATTTGAGAAGCAGAGGACTGAAAACTGCGATTGTGGTGATGCAGGTTTTGATGCACTGCCAAAACTGAGAAGAATGGGAGCATTTTGTAATGACTCCAGTGAGGTAGGGGCATTTGTTGTGGTTATTAGATTTCAGTCACCTTATCCATCCACTCTGAATTCACCACTTGCACTTAGCTGATACAGTCTAAACAGGGAAGGTGAAACCTAAAAAAAGCATCCAAAAGAATCAAAAGAATTTCCCATTTGCAAGAAAGCAGCAGGTTTGCTTCACCTCATATAATTTTGGGTTCTGGCCTGTAAATAATTTGCAAGCTGCTACTTCAAATGAAAAGCCTCTTCGTGCACACGTGTAATGCTGTTTGCATGGTCGTATGGTGTAATAGCAGTCATTTGCTCTGCAACATTTAAGGCCCAGCTATTCAACGGCATGCCTTATTATAAGATATGAACAAAAAACAATTGAAAAATTGTTCTGCCACTAAAATGTCTGCAGCGTCTGTGCTCACAGGCAAATTTATTGTTTGGGGTTGAATACATTTTGCACAGGACAGCTGATTTGATAATGATAACTAAAGTCATGCAGCGGGATCTCTGAGAATAAGAGGAACGCATGGAAAAAGAAAGATAAAGGAAGGTAAGACACAGAAGTTTCCACATGTTCCCGGCAAGTAGGCGTCTCTCCGTCATGTCAAACCCACATTCAAAAACACACTGAACATCAAAAGCTCTCTGTTTATATCTGAAGAAGGCAAGCGTATTGTTACATCTCTTCCTTTGACCCCGATCACAATCTCTGCCACAGAATGAAGGCGGCAGACCACTGTGTCCTCAGCCACCGCAGGACTCACTGCTGCCCCCACCCAGACAAAGAAGACAGTCCCATGAGAGCTGGCTGGATGACTGAGCTGAGGCGTGAACCACTGAAGTCCCGGGGGAAGCCAACCGTCCCCGGGTGAGAGTTGAGATTGACCCCCTGAGGTGATCACGGATCCAGTCTGGACTGGAAGAGCTCTTGGTGAAGCCTAGGATCTAAAGACTATGATCCACAATGTGACCAACACACTAACTGACCACTGTGACTGGTGACTGTGACTCCACTAGTGATGGATTACAGCTCAGCACAGATGGGAGAGTGATCCAGCAATATTCTTATTGCTTAGTTTTATTTCATTGACATCTTTACAGACAGCCTAACTTCAGTGTAAAAGTGCTGAACATAGAAACACAGGCCACATTGTCCACTCGTCTTGAGATTTCCTGAAGACATACACATGATAACCTGTAATTACTGCCGTCACATGATCTCAAAAGGGACTGGGACAATGATACAATCCCAACAACCTTAAAGGTTAGTTTTGGCATGGTTGCGTTGTAGTTTGTGGTTCGCCGTCAAGTTGTAGACATGGTGGGTTATTAATCTAAATATACACATGATCCGCACCATACTGATGCTCATTCAGAGAGAAGAAAATGTCTGTATTCATTCTTATTAACATGTGTCCATTTCATAAAAATCCTGTCTTTTATAGAAGACCTTCTGTTGAGGAAACATAATGAGACCCCAGCCTGCAATACTGGAACACATACAGTATACTTCTATGTTAAAATAGTCAGGACATTTGAAAGCTAGCTAAGTGCGCTCTGACTTGAGAGTTTATTGTCGACTGCAGGCCAGCAAACATGAGTGAGGTTTTGCTTTTTTTTTCTGAAACGGGGGCAAGAAGCTCCGTCGTTGTCTGACCACAGGAATCTGGCCATCCAGGCCGGCCTCTCTTATGTGGCCCGCCACCACAACCTCATGCATTCCAGAGCGCACAAACATGTTGACCAAACGGGACTCATCAATCCAGATTATACCGGCACCCAGCTCTTAAACATCCACACTGTTTTTCACTTGTTCCCTTTCACCAAACCACCTGCCCATCAGGCCAATATGGTTCTCATTAGGCTGACATCATTCTCAGCACCACATTTCCTTAAGCCATGCCTCATTATTTTCCAGTAAACGTTCACAGTGATAGGCCTATAATTTGGGGTCAGAACGAAAATACAAAACAAACTCAGAATCCGGGGAGCAAGAGCAATTTGTTTTTTTCACTTAATTGTGTCGCATCTGATCAATAATACAGTGTGAATCGACTTGAACTTGTCTTTTCTTGACGCTGCACTGATTTAGCTTTTGTTCCGAACAATGTAGACAAATGTTCTCAGCTGAAAAACCCAGCCATCTCAGGCATTGTCAGAACAATTATACTCTGAGTGCAGACAATAGCTTGCACTACAACTAATAGAAAATATGTCAGCAATGATGCTGATTAAGGTTGCTGGATAGGGTCAGCCTTCTTCTATCGGTGAGCGTCAGGATTCTGTGATGACTCTCACATCAGGGTGTCTGAGTTTCAGCATTCCCATTCTTCTTTCAATTTGATAGCTAATCAATGAGGGGCCTGGAGGAGGACCAGCTGAGTTCAGACGAAGGGATCCTAATTGAATCTGACAATAATTTTCGCATATTTCTCTTGCTCCGTCTCAGATGCCATTAGCGACATCACTGTGATAATAGTTGCCATGACAGCATGAGCAATGCTCATTAATGACCTGGCTGGTGGTAATGTTCTGGGCCATATATCCCTTTCTTCTTTCTCTTTTTTTTCTTCCTTTCTTTTAAAACCTACTTTCCTCTTAAGATTTCACAAAGACTTCTCCTCACACCAACAATGCTATAACCAGGAAAACAAACAGGTGGAGTTGTTTGTATAATCACGTATTTCCTATAGAAATGATGCAGATATTTAATTTTTCTGTTCCAGTGTTTAGTTATATTCTGGAGTGAACATAAGAAGATCTTAAGCGTGAAATCTTTATGTACAATAAACTGACTTTAAACAAGGGGTCTGGGTATAATTTTGCTGTTGATATAATCCACCAACCACAGCCTCCACAGCAAAGTGGCTCATGTGGACAACAGCCTCCATAAGGATTCTATTCTTATTCTCAAGCGCAACAGAGCAAAGTCGACGCAAAACAAACATCTGTTGTGGACAGGGCTGTGTTTTCAGTGTGGTCTGGAGCCGCTTAACGAGAGCCGTGGACAATTTCCCAAGAGGCTTGGAAGGACAAACACCTCCTCTTTTTACAAAGGACAAACGTTTCTGGAGGGGACCGCGTCCGTCTGCGCTCACTGTAAACACGAGGGTGTCAGGAACCAATGTCACATGCGACTGGTGGGGGACTTCCGGCATTAAGGGCCAAGAAGGCAACCACAGAGGCACTCTGTGGAAAGAAGCAAACAGCTGTACTCAGACACGCAAACATGCACACTTTGCACGAACAGTACATGCATGCGCACTCATAAAACTCAAACACTCAGACACACGTGCAAACTCTCTTGGTGCAAGTCAGAGAACAAAATTAATTAAAATAAGAGAACAAGAAAATTCAACTGTATCTGTCTTATGGATTCCAAGTAATCTTCTGCTGAGCCGTTACATTATCAGCGTGAGTAATGGTGTGCTTCCAGTAAAAAAGCAAAGAGATGTGCTGAATTAGGGAACTGAGAGTGTCTGTCTCCGTCTTTACTTCATGACAACTTAGCATGAGGACACCTCAACCAAGATCAACAATCTGGAAGCAGCAAACTCAGATAATCTCATCAAAAGTAGGAAAGCACAGTAACATATGCCACTTAAGACGGAGAGTGCATTTAAATAGCAACATGCTGGTTACATCAAATTGGGTTAAATTAAAGAAGCTCTATGGAACAATTCCTAGGAATTTACATGTAATAATCAGTTTTTTATTTGCCATATGTGAGCAGATTGTAATGTGATGTAGAGTTTGAGATGCTCTCTCTTGGTTGCAGATTAAGGCCTGTGGACTACTTGTTAAGACGTTCAGCACTCCTTGACAGTGGATTATTTTGGGTTGGTTTTTCGATGACAGTCAAAAGGATGTGACTGTATGCACTCTCCTGTGCCTCGTCTTAGTGTCCCTCCCCACTCCACCAACTGAGAGTAACGGTGCTAACGTTGGTTGGTTTAGAAATGGAGAAACATAAACTAAGGACTGGCATCCAGCACAACACTGGAGTTCCACAGAGCCCTTTTAATGTATTTTTCTATTTTAGTTTAAAAATTTGTATTTTCTGGAGCACAGATATCACACCCTCTACTTGCAAGGTTTGCATAAAAAATGTCAATGACCAACAGGTTGGTACTTTAAAAGAAAAAAATCTAAAGAAAAGACACTGAACCCCTTTTCAAAGGCAAGTGCCAACATAAGCTACCTTGGATGGAAAATACTCTCACACTTGCCTCGTAAAGGAGACATGCAAACGAGAGAGCATAGGAGATCTGTTGCTGCTTGAGTGGATGCACGTTTGAACCCCTTTGTTACGGTAGAGAAAGAAATGAAAAACATTTTGAAGTTGGCTGACAGATTCCATTGGTCCTGAGGCTGTTTGACGTGCCGCATCCTGGCAAATTAAGGTTAAGGCAAGGTAGATGGAATCTATCAGAGCTTGACTCTGCCTCATCAGATGGAACAAGCAGCTGCAGGGCATCCCTTGTCTCGGTCTTGTCATTGCACACGTGTGTTCATGTATGTGTGCAGCCACACAGTCATCAACGTATTCACGAACACACACACACACACGCGCACACACACACACACACACACACATACAAAAGCGCATTGTGTACTTAGATTCCGTATGCTCTGCAGACATATCAACAATGCAATGCACATTACTCATACTATTTGCATATGCAGGACATACAGCAAGAGAATGATCAAAAACAGAGGAAATGTGTCGGTGAAACATGCCAAAGATGCAATACTATTTAATCACCACTGCACCCGACAAATCAAACGTACTATAAATATAGCAAATCACAAACTACACACATTATTAAGTATATCAGATTCATATCGAATGCAAGTTGTTTACATGCTTTGTTACAGGGGATTACTGTATTCTCATTCTATTGAGAATATGATGATAAAAAGATCCAAAGGCCCTGTCTCTGTTTAAGAGGAACTGATACTTTGACCGGTTTATGTGCCTTTCCTGTATAGTAAGTGTGTCACAATATACAGAAGGACTGAAAGAAAAATAAGTGCAAACATAATCATGAAACATAATGTGAGGTTATACCCCCTCTCTTACAACTTACGTACAAACACAGACTGAACACACAACAACACACGCGTCAGAACGAGGCCGTCCGACCCTGGTGTCTGACAGGCACCTCTCAGGAAGTGAAGTGTTTCGACATGTCTGTCTTGCAGAGCAGCTGGACAGACAGACAGACAGACAGACAGACTGACGGACTGTCAGGAATCCGAGGGGGTTTCCAACACAGCTCAAACCCTCCAAACACTTGCTCTGTATTCTGACTGAAAACCAGTCAGACAGACGAACGGACAGACATTCACAAACTCTCCTCCCCTCCCCACCACAATCTCCAGCGTTACAAAGAACACAATTCCCCTTTCTGTGCAGGCTTTGGTGCTATTAATGCCACCACCACCGCCAACCCTCACAGATAAGCCACCAATACCACCCACTGAATGAAAGGAGCAGACGTTTCTGCTTTTACTTTATGTGGTTATAATGATATCTTTTCTTTTTTTTATAGAAAACTAACCTTTTCTGTCTTCTGTAGAACTCAATAGACTAACGTTTAAGTTTTGCTGAAAGGCCTTTTGTCCCGACCACTCCACTACTATGGGCGTGATGACAGAATGATGACTGCAATTACATAATGTTGTGTTTGGAAATGAAGATCTGCCCATTTGTACATTGGTAGAAGTCTTTTGGTGTTAAGTGTAAACAGGCATTCGTAGGCTTGAAAATGCTGCAAAAGTTGTTACAGAGGCTGCATTACTTGTATCGGCTGAGAATTTGTAGAGGTTTTAATAAAGAAAAAAAACAACTATTCACTGGCTTTTATTTGGTTGTTCCAATAAACCTTGCACTGTGACATTGTAAAACAAAAGAAAAAAAAGAACGCTTCAGTGAAAATATTTCAGGATTTAATAAGCTGTGTTTACAACCAAATACTCTTAGTCCCCAGAACTACGTTTCCAGGAAGTAAAAGGTTCCTTCAGCCCTTGTTGTCTGCCATTTCCACTGCTGTCCAATGACCCCAAAAAATTAGGTAAATTAGCCCACTGGTATGAAAAAGCATAAGCCGTTTTTACAACAACGATGAATGGTCCATCTGTCATTTGAACAATAACAATAACCAAAAATCTGCGAGTACTTCACCAGTCAGATATGTCCAGTGCTGCAAGCCTCACCCAAAATGTTCCTGGACTTAAGGAAGGCAGTGCCCCCCCGAGCAGAGACTTTTTGACAGTTATAACAATTTCTGCTGAACTTAATTTAGACCCTGGTCGATGCTGTTCTACCAAAGGTTCCTAGTCTCCGGGGAAGGTTCCTGTGGTGGAAAAGGTGACTATGCACATTGTTCTCTGGCTATCTTTTTTGAACACAACCACATCATACACATATACATTAGAAAGCCTCATCTGATAACCAAGTTACTTGGTATTGATGTTATAAGCAATGTATTTATCAATGGGGCTTGCTATATACTTCTGATTTAGTTATATTGCATTGTGAGCTTTGCTTTATCATAGTGTAAACACAATTAGCTTACCTTGAGTGGAGTGATCATTATGATTATCTGTCAAACTGCTACAAAAAGTATTTGTTGAAATTTCACGTTCATAATGTAACAAAAGCTTTTATGACATTGTGCGGGCAAAGCAATCGGTGTCATTCTCTGGTCGTTCAATGTCTCATCAGTAGCATGTGCACATTTGTACGCATGGCCGCATGCATTCATATCATGTTAGCAACTACGCAGACTTCATTAAGTCTCATAAAGTCCAGAAAGCAGAGCAGTAAGTCAAACAAAAGGCATTCACAGAGAATATACCCATCCCATTTGACTGTCTTTTGTTTAAGTGAGTAAATTAAATATCAGGCTAAGACAGGGGCAGCACAGCCAGTTAATTATGTCTAATAAATCTTGGTCCAAATTGCCCTCCAGGGGTGGAAACGGCTGCCGGGGGATGGAGGAACCAAAGTGGCACTTTGGTATTTGTTATTCTACCTTTAACAGATTACGCACGCTGCATTGTCATCCCTCATCTGGTTGGCCAAGTGAAGTGAAGGGAGAACGTCAACACGCCGTCGGTCACTGCCTCTGTTTACCTCACTGTAGCCCCGGGGTAACACGCACTAATCAGCATCCAGCAAAATGCTCTGTAATTGGCCATGTTTACTCTGTTTTAGCATGATTGCACGCCTGATTGGATTGTCGTATCCCATCTGAGGAAAAAGGGTCTCCCTCTTAATGTGTGTACATGGGTGTGTGCACGTGTGTGTGTTTGTGTATTGGGCAGCATTAAGGTGCCACTGAGGGTTTCTGAAGTGGTGAAAAGCTTTTTTTTTCCTTTTTTTTTAAAAATCAACTCCTTGGAGTAGACACGGCCTAAATAAAAAACAGTTTTCGGAAATGTGTGGTATTTCATTTCTTTTAGTTCAACCTTGCAACATTTTTATTTTTATAGCCTCATGGTAAATCTTCAGCAGGTTCCTCTTTTCTCCTTCTTACTACCGCAGTTCAACCTTATGCAAAATATGTAACTCTGACCACAGACCATGTGTCCAAAATATAAAGAAGAAGAAGAAGTGTTCTCTCATAAGTATGGTGAGGTTAAGGCTAACATATGCAGATCTTGTGGGCTCTGAGGTCTGTCCCCTACAGTAAGTTCCCAGAACACTCGGCTCTTTGTGCAACAGTATGTAAAACGAAACTTGATAAATGTTCACCACATACAGTGGATCGTTGGTGTCCAGGTTTGGGGTTAAAATTCTGTTGAGAGATAGGTATGTGCCGTATCCAGCTATGTTTTTACTGAAGTAAAAAAAAAGAAGTGAGCTGTGGATTATGTTCAGAATCAAAAATTCAGATTCTGTGGACCTCGCAGTGACTTGTGGTTCTGACAGACGTCCCGCGGCGCCACAATGAGAAATGGCAATTTTTACAGTGAAGGAAAATGGATAGACCTGCAAGTGACTTCAAAGCACAAGTAAAACTTTCTGTAAGCCCCGGTCTTTGTGTAAAATTGGACCTTTGTGTTGACAGTAAACTTTCTTGTGAGTTAAAACTCAGGATAAGCTAATTGCTGGTCTCACAAAACAGACAGAAAGCAGTAGCGCCACATCTCCAGAGAGTTTCAAACATATTGGTTCACGAGGGGTTCTGAATGTTTTCCTCCTAACGCCCTGTTTTTAGCCAAACTGATATGTGTCTTCGGGGTATTTTTCATACTGCCTGTTAACGCTGCATTTGAGAGATGTCTGAGGGAAAACAACTTGAACTGCACCTTTCCAGAGGCTGTCAAATGTTTGAATTGGGAGCTATGAAGGGGGGATAGGTGGGGTAGAACTCAAATGGGATTTTGCCATGAGGTAAATTGGCAACAAACCAATGAAGGAGAGATGTCGTAGATATGATTTAGAGGTTGGTTTTAGGGGTGCAGTGAGTAACCTAGACAGATTCTTACAGATCTTGAGAGGGACATAACTGCAGCAGTTCTGAACCAAGAGAACTCAAAATCGGATCAATGAGTAACTTGAGGCCTACAATATGGACAAAAATAGTCTGTTGGTATCATCTGTGTTGTTAAAATGCTACCAGTTTGGGTGTAAGTTGCATTGTTTTGCTTGTGTTCATCATAAAAATATATAGTTGGAGCATCTGTTGTACTTTGACATTACCTCAGTGACTTACAGTAAGACAACCTTGTACAGCTAATTAAGCATAATTATCGTGATTCAGAAATAATGAGGGCAATGAAAATGATTTGACACTAAAACCATAAATGTACACTCACGTAGCTGAGAAACTTATGTAATTACTTAAATAAAAACCTATGAAGTGGGCAATGAAGAGGGCTGCTGAGTAGTCCATGGAGAGTATTTACACTCATTATTCAAATTAACCCCATCCAAGTGTCTCTCTGGGTCTGTTGTATGGCTGTGGTGTAATTGGGTTGTTACTTAAAACAGGAATTATTTCTACTCTGCTTTCCCTGTGTTGTTTTTATTGTCCCCCACACTGATGAAATTGCCAAAGGTACCTGCAGGGGTGATTTGCAAAATTACCCAATTTCCCTCAACAACCACCAACTCAGGTAGAGAAACTCTGCTTCTGTTCCTCATAATTTTAGAGGCTTCAATCAGAGAGCAATAGCTGATTACCAAAAAAAACCCGTTTTATATCCGATTAGTGATGTCGAGGGTCTGGTGCTGACCCCAGCTGGGTCCAGGTTATGTTGGCGTGGGGGTGGGGCAGCCGGGGAAAAAACAGTAAGCCACAATGACCAGACTTCTACAAACATGTCGTCCTGAATCCCGCTCGTGAGCGGGGCTGAGTCGTACCCGGGGTCCTGTTAACACTCCAAACATTCAGAGTCACAGACCCGTGTCCCCAGCTATGCTCTTTAAACACTTGTTAAAACTTACACTTTTTTGCAATGTCAACAGCCCGAGAACGACCCCTCTGGGAATGCTACTGCACTATATGCACTGTGTAACCTCAACGCAGGAAAGAAAAAGGGGGAGAAACAGAGGGAGAGGGAGCAAGAGAGATGGAGGAAGGAATAACAGTGGAAGTAGCGCCGGGCTCTCCTCCTCCCCCTGTCTGCTCCATGAAGGGTCTGATTGAGAGACACACCAACCCAACTCAGAGCCAGTCAACCAAACCGCTCCAACGCCCCTGAGCTGCTGTCCAAACCCCCTAAATTAGACTACTGAGACCCCAGGAGCAAGGCTTACATTACCAGTACCTGTGAAACCTTGGCAGGCCTCATCACCCTGAATGGAAATGCTGGGCAAATAAAAGCAGGCTGGCCTGTCTGCACTCTCTCTATGCCCACAGATGGATGGTGAAAGGCAACATGAGCCTTCATGACTGGAGAAATAGTTGGCGGGTTTCCCTTCTGGGCCCCTATAGGTCCCAGGGTCTAGTTTAGTATACCCCATGGAAACTCTATCCCGCCTGAGGAGTTTCCATTGTCCGCCTCTAGACAGGAGTGGTCAGAAGGAACAAGGGGGGCTGATGGAGGAGGAAGGAAAAAAAAAAAAAGAGGATGTGAGAAAAATCAAAAGAAAGAAAAAAAAAAAGGCCACCAACTCGGAGATACGTTTTGATTAGAAAATAAG
Organism: Spondyliosoma cantharus; assembly: GCA_900302685.1. NCBI lineage: Eukaryota > Metazoa > Chordata > Actinopteri > Spariformes > Sparidae > Spondyliosoma > Spondyliosoma cantharus. The sequence continues at coordinate 10,668 of OMLP01009200.1, read as the reverse complement.
GGGTGAGGTGAGTCCCAAGGCCGGTTGTGTAATCTCTGGGTGAGGTTCTGCTCAGATCTCAGCCGGAGACGTGGGATCGTGTGGATAATTTTCTATTTTTCTAACAATTTTGGTGGCCGTGGTGAGACCGTAGAACGAACTGGACAAGTGCTGAGCCGTCCAGCCAAGTCCTGTAACACTTTCAAGCCCTGTGATGCTATTTCAATGCATCGTAGCAACTAGAGCACAATACTAAACACAGACAGGCATTTCTGCACACATGTGCTCGCACATTCAGCTGGCAGAGTTGGAAGGGCTTGCATAAAGGCAGATATAGAGCAGGTGAGATCATTGGACAGTGTGTGTATGTGTGTGTGTTGGTGCAGCCATGTAGACAAGGGGGTCCTCGACTGGAGACTGAGAGAAGAAGCAATGGCAGGGGGTAGATTAGCACTTACCCCAACTGCATGATTAACAAGAACGAACATTTACTGTGGACACGAGAGTGCCAACTCAAAAAACTGCCCCTGTACCCACCCTCGGCGCAAAAACAGCCACCATTTATAGAATACACATGTATGAAATCTGGTACTTTCTGTAGCTCCTTTCCTTCTAAACTTTTTTTTTTTTTTTTTTTTT
>OMLP01009197.1:43109-73086 GCA_900302685.1 Spondyliosoma cantharus | reverse complement strand
GAGAGTGCAGCACTGTGGCTTCCCATAATTGCAAAGTGTGAGCAGAGACAGTTGGCAGACGAGACGATAAGACAGTGTCAGGACATGCCTCCAAAACGCTTAGTCAGGCAGCCATCTCACCAAACTGTAATGATCATGTGTTAAGAGAGCAAAGAAATATTTCTGACATTATGGTTTTGTGAAGACAGGGCTGAGACACACGCTCTGGTATGTGTGTGGGTTTGTGTGTTTTGGATGCACACCAGCCACTTCTATGGCGCACCGGGTTGGGACCGGCAATTACAGTGGCAGTGGGCAGACTTTTGTAAATATTCTCCGACGCGATGTGTCGGGGTGTTTGGTCGAACGCTGAGCCTCGACCGTATACGTTTCATACAGAGAGGTTCAGACTGTGTTCATAATCTTTTAACGGTAGCCACAGGATTTTGGAGCTGCGCCGCTTCTGCACTTAGATCACTACTGTTGACAAGCAACCTCATTGCCGCTTGTCATCAGCCATTTACGATGACCGCAAACGAAATATGTCAACGGGTGAGTGAGTGGACAGAATTCACAAGGAGAAGGCAGAGTTTCCCCGATCACTGGGAATAGGTTTTTAAAGAGAGAAAATACTGTGTTTTTCTTGACCAAACAGCAAACATGCAGCTGGAGCAAAAGTTACTCCGAAGGTTCAGTTGTTATCAGACAAAAACCAGACTAAAGCTCTGAGGTGAATGCTCTCTCAATAACTTAAAGCACATGAAGTGAAAAATAAAAAACATTTGGATCGGTTTGTTAATGTTCCCTCGAGGTACAACCATCTGGCTAGTTTCAGTGTGGTACAGTACTACAGGAAATCAGGGGAAAAAAACTGATACAGGAGGATGCAAATGATTTCACTTGCTCCTAATGTTTCTACTTCTGAGAACAAAAAAAAAAAAGAAACTAGGACACAAAATCCTAAAATAGGTCAGACTTGTTGTATTGTAGCATGTGGGAAACTTGGTGTGCATACAGTCGTAACAACTAGTAACTTAAAACACTATTGTTCTGCTTCTTACCTTGAACATGTTACTCCTCTGAGAGCGAGCCTCCTCCTCTACATGGTGTAATTAAATCGTAAATCTCTTTGATGTATCAATGTTTGATGCATCCTCGCAGATTTACGAGTTTATTTTTCCTGGCATCTTCACCATATCTATTAAAACCCAACTCATCTCGAAAATTGAACTTAATAGCCTCGGTGATATCAAAAACGTAAAAAAAAAAGTTTCTATACTTATTCGCCTCAAATGTGCTCCATCATTCACCTTACCGCAAATGTGGCGAAACAAATGAGTTTTGCCCCAAAATAGAAGAAGAAACTGGACCCAAATAACGTTATCAATTGATTATTTTCACCATTTTAGGACACATGATTACAAGTGCACGAAAAGGCAAGTTTTAGAGGGACTCTGTTTTATCTCTTGTATGAAGCAGACGCTGAATCATGGACACATTATTGGCTCCCTCGGCAAAGCTAATAGGCCGTGATGATGGAGTTTAGGAACACCGCGGCCGTGTGTTTGAAACAGTGCAAGCATAATTTCACTTCTTTCAGTCGTATCAAAACACAAATAAAACCAAAGACTTTGGTCTCTTAACCTGATGGCGTTCTGGACTTCTGATGACTACTGGCTGATCAATCAAACTGCAGTTGACAAGTTGGACAAAATAAGTAAATTTGACGACTTCGCTTTGAACTCTGGGAATTTGTAATACACATTTTTCACAATATATAGACTAAATGATTAATCGTATCATCAATCAATCAACAAACGTTATCTGCAGCCCCAGTCAAGGCTGTACCTAAGTACCGTACTAGAGTAAATGCAGCTAGTTATATCAAGATGACGTAACAGTGTTAAATACAGTATGAATCTCTACCTCTTTACATAATGATCAGAGGCTCCCTGTTTGCAGCTGTGTTTTGAAAAGGTGTGGTTTGACACGGGCAGCGTTTGTTATTGAGAGGGCATTCACAGAAGGAAGAGGAAGGTGGAGTGAGGGGGTCAGAGGTCAAGGGTCAGAAGGATGATGCCCCTGTGGGGAGGGGATGGGCCTGATCAGTGTCTGCTAGGTTAGCTTCCTCTACTTCCCACACCCGCAGACCCCCAGAGAGAGGAGTCAGAGGAGCACATATTTACCATTGGGGAACAGCTGTGGGGCCGGGGGCTGGACACTCCTCTCCCCTGCATGCACACGCACACCCACACACACGCAGACATTGTAAAAACACCACTTTAGTTCTCTGTACACTTGAACCACGCAGCATCTTGCAAGTTATGTAAATCATGAGCATGTGACAAAGAACTAATCACACCTTATTCTTAAATCTCCATCATACCGTGAATGTATTATGGGCACAACTCCCAGGTGTCCTTTTTTTCTTTTTCAAGAGAACTTTTAGAGTGAAATGATGTGAGAACACAGCCTGTCACACTTTAAACAGAATAATGTGATTATGCCTCAGCTTTTGACTACCAGGAGATGGGAGGACAACCTAAATGAGGGGCCTTTCATAGCGGAATATTTTATTGGTTCTGTTGCTGCGATGGTGAATCGATGAGAAATCTGAAAAGCTCTGAGGCTTATCGGTACTCCCATAGCAACAGCCACGCGCAAAGCTTTTACCCCTCAATATTTGGCACACATTTATTTGCATACCCTTTCTTTCAAAGTAGCAGAGGCTTTTTACTTTTAAAGATGCGACAATTCTTCCAGTAAAGTGCCTAGTATCAGCCCTTAAACCCTTAAAAGCAAGGATTGCAAACTACCATAACATTTTCAAAGGAAGAAGCATGAAGAGAAAGAAGGTGGGCTCTGATATTAGGACATTAAAAGTCTTTTCCTTTTCATAATTAAAGACTTTTCCATCATAAATTGATGCAAAAAGGCACACATCGGTGCACCAACATTCACCAGAATGCGGGAAGAAAAGTGTTTTACACTCAACGAAACCCACTGATTTCTACAGAACTAGTGAACTGTGAAAAAGTGTTCTAGCTTCAGGGCTTACTTCCTGGTTATGGGCAAGGAACCTAAAAAAGAAAGATTGGGTGTCGGCTATTGGACACAAGGCTGATCGGCACCCTTGTATCCAAGGCTACGATACATTCATGTTTGTTACAGCTATCTGAGGCCGCTTGTTCCAGTTGTCTCTCCATCCCTCGGCAGTACAAGTTGTTTGTGGTGTGACAGGCTGTGTTCAAACCTCATTCAGTTCCCGAAAAAAGCAACAACAAAAGAAAATGAATGTAGCAAAAGGCTAACCCTCACACACATCAGTTTAGTGAAAGGAATAACAGGAGGTTGTGCCCATAATTCATGGAACTAAGAATAACGTGGATGAGAGTGGATCGTCTCTCTTGAACTAAACAAATCATGAATGTCCATCGATGCCCTCAGGAAGGGGATAATGACAAGAGAGGATGAAATTATGTGGTTGCAAAAGAAAAGACAGCCTCTTATTGTAAACAACTGAGCACACAGCAGTGACTAATTTTCCAAAAACCTAACAACAAACTGATGATGACAGGTCCTCTTCATATAAAATGACAAGAGTGACATCTCAAGGCAAAAGTGTACCTCAAAACATGCAGTCATGCAAGTAAATATTCCACACAGTGCAGACAAAGTGCAGTTTTATTGTTTTGTGTATGAGATGAGGCTTTTGTTCGTTAGTATGAGCGCTGCGAGCCTTGACAGATAGAGCGAGCGGTGGTTAGTGCGGCAAGCTGGAAGACAGGGACAGCCAGACTCATGTCGGAGCTTTATGGTGTCTTTTATGGTCAGATCATTTCAGAATTAATGTTGTTAGGCTGCTAGGCCAAGTCTCTGAGCACTGTCAGTGGCCCAGCTGTACAATTTATGTGCTGCCACTAAAAGCAGTTTGAGAAAACATTCATCTATTTTTGTTTTTGACTATAAATTACATACAAAATATAAATTATGTCAAAATTGCGACTTTGAAATTATTTGCTTCTAATTCAGCAAATGTCACGAGCCAAATTTATACTGAACTTATTGTATGCAGACCATGTACACTCGCCCATGACACAGCTGGGATAATGGACTGGGCCTTAAAGCACATCAACAAAATGGAAAAAGGTAAAAAGGGTCTTTTTTAGAATAGCAGGAAAAACTGCAGAGTTTACCCATGCATTACAAGAACATTATTTCAGAATAAAAATCCCCTGCAGTCTCTGAAAAATAAAGCATGTAGCCTCCGAATTGGTCATTCTGTCATTCAGAGGGCAGGAGATCTTCTGCGGTGCCAGGTAAGTAAGCAGTTGCTCAACTCTGACAGTCACAGGTTACCACCGCCACAAAGCATGCACAGTTCACTGCCACAGCTCAACCAACGTGTCCCAGTCCCAACATGCAGCATCCAGGAAAAATGCTTCTCAGCAGTTAAGAGGACAGACACATCTGAACACACCAGCATGAATGAATGCACAGACCACCCGAAATGAGAGCACAGAGTGTTTATGTTATGCGCATATGCATGGAGACTACGTGTGTTTACACGCATGTGATGCATGCATGCAGGATATGTTTGTGTAGCTTTCTGTTTGTATTATATAATGCATCTTTTGCTCTCTTTCTGTGTGTGCATGTGTGTGTGTGTGTGTGTGTGTGTGTGTGTGTGTGTGTGTGTCTGGCATAGTGCGGCGAACTCTTCAGATGATTGAACTCCTGAGCAAGTCTGCATCTGCCTGCTATTTGTTAATGTTTATGATTTGCTGTGCTAACAGTGTGAATGCTTCCACATGATGGCTGCTCCTTTCAGATATCTGAACTTACTTGATACAGAGACATTTAAGCACAAAAAAAAAATATTGTTTTAGGACTGTTATAATCAATAATTTTACTTTAAAAGGGAATTCTGGTATTTTCAAACCTGGGCCCAATTAAGTTTTTAGAATCGGTCCTGTAGACCGCCTCAGCTGGCAGCCACGCACAGCTGCCATGGCCGCAACGTAATCCTTCTGGGAAACTCGACCAAAAGTTTTTGCTACTGACAGGCAGAGATTGTTATTCTTAGTGTCAAAATTAAGGTAACAGTTCCCACAGCGAGAGACCTTTTAGTTAAATAATAAGATCCTTTTTTGTATAAACACAAGAAACATAAGAAATATAAGCCTCATTCAAGAAGAGGTCTTGCTCTGAAATCTCAAGAGATGTGAGTTGTTACGGCGACACTGGAAAGAGTTGGAGAGAATAGTTTGGAGTTTTCTTAAAGGGACTACTAGAATTAATTTATGGCTGGCAATCTAAGTTATTTTAACAATTGAGATCAGGCAACAACTGCAACCGCCCACCTCACGAGATTTCAGAGTGAGAATTGTGTTTCTTCTAACAAAAAGGATCTCATTATTTCACAAAAAGGTTCATCTCTGTGGGAATTGTTTCTGTAACCGTGTAAGAAACTGTGAATGCCAATCTCAACCTGTTAGTGGCAAAAATGAGCACTTTTAGAGAACTTAACTTTGACAGTTACGTTGCAGTCTTTGCAGCTGTGGCGCTGCTACCAGCTGAAGCGATCTACTGGACAGATTCTAAAACTTTTGGTAATCATGAATTATTTACGGACCAAAACATGTAAATCTATGGTCCAGGTTTGAAAATACCTATAATATAAAAACCATCATTAATGAATAGTGAATTAAGAGGTGATACAACTTTTGTTAATAGTTAGTTCACTGTTAACAAACAAATGCCTCATAAACCTTTTATTAACCAACCATAAAGGTTTATAAACAACTTCATAATGGCTGCCCAAATAATTTTCATAGATGAACCACACAGTATTTATTAACCATTTACGTTAATGTTTAAGTATCATAAACATCAGAGGCAACAACTGCTTGATAAATTGTTTACAAAACATTTCAGTGTTTGTTAACAGTGAAATAACAATTATCTTAAATGTATTTAACTGTAGATTTGCCTTTCATCAAAGGGTAACCACCAATGTTACACGTTAAAGTGTGTTTACACGTCTTGAGGAATACTTTTGTGTATGTGGAAAAAGTAGTATAGAGTATTTTGTGGCTCCAAGTGAAGCTGCACATAATTACTCAGTGGCAGTTGCATTGTGGGTAATGTAGGGGCCACCTTTCGAAAAGCATTCCTATAACATTTTTGGAGTCATTACAGTTTAAAAATAAATGATCAAAATCTATACAGCAGAACCAGAAATATAAACTTTTTTTATTCCATACATTCTTCTTCCTCTTTAATACTGGTGCCTACATTGCCCACAATGCAATTTAGCCACTGAGTGACATAAATGAAGGCAATTTATCAGATCGCATGAAGCTTCCTCTGGAGCCACAAAAGGCTTTATACTACTTTTTTCACATATGCAGTAGTAAAAACACTTTAATGTTACATTTTCGGAGTTACCCTTTAATGATAGCTACTTTAAAGAGTTACGCAAATATCTCTGCAAAGTGTGTGTCTGAGTGTGTGTGTGTCTGTGTCTGTGTGTGTGTGCTTGTGTTTAGGAATGAGAGAGAGAGAGAGAAAGAGAGAAGAGTCCATGTGTGGCATCCATAAAAGCCCTGCAGACACTAAAATGTATTTCCCGCCTATATTATGATGCGAGATATCAACAGAGGTGAGACAGGAAGGATAAAGAACCGACACCTCCAAACAGAGCAGCGTGTGGCGTATTATTACAGAATGCATGACTGAGCCTGGGTGAGGAGAGACACCACAAAATGAATGGAAATGTGGCAGAACGCATATGAACACACCCCACAAGATGGATTGAACAGTGAAGCTGCAGCATACTGAAAGAGCCCGACAGACTAACGGCAAAGCCGCTGACGAGGCGGAAGCTGTTTTGTAACCAGGTGCCATGTTCCTTGTGGATGAAGTACGTGGAGATTCAATTAATCATTTTTTCCAAATCAACAGTCACACTAAGCAGGAACATATCATCACTAAGCGTGGTTGCTATGGATACACTCTACACACTACTCATCGTTGCTATACCGTTTCCAAACGTGGCACGCTGTGAAGTCGTTACCACTACATGCGTGGCAGGCAGTGCTTAACAATGCAACACTCGTGGTCATCTTGCTTCTGTTATTTAATACTATTTTAACTTCATTCGGGATTAGAATATGGGATCGTGCTTCCAAGAGAAACCATTTGTTTTTAAGCCTCGAAAGAAAAATGAATGTTCTTCCTTCGAAGCAGAGGTAGCTGCTGCATCTTGTAACAAGTCGTATTTATCAAAAAACAATATGTTTTGTTTTTCAAGAGGGAGGAAGTATTTGTTGTCTTTAACCCTCAGAACTCTTTTCAAAGCAGTTGCTGGCCATTATTTGCTCGCTGTGGTCTCATTTCCACAGCAATATACAAGTCATGCACCTCAATGGAAACAGCACAATCATGGCTAGATGTATAGGAGAATTAATAAAAATGTCTTGTGTGCAGTATATCACAAAGAAAGACATTTGCAGGCTGCATTTCTCTGATAATTGTAATCTTAGATTTGTGTGCTTTTCCTGACAGACGTGTTTTGTAGTACATGGTTTGTTCAAGGAACATCAGAAATCGCAAAGTCCTACAATGATTTCTGCTTTTACATTTTTTTTTCCCGGTTATGATAAACTTTGGTGATTGTATAAAGAGAACATGCCTTGCAAGCGTGTCTGCAGGTTTTGGGGTTCCGAGGGTTAAACCAGTGCACACTCCTGCAGCTTTTAAAGTGTTACATAAAAAAACAGAAATTTCATCATGCATTTCTTTTGAATATTTTCTTGTGGTGGAAACTGTACACAGTTACACTCCTGGTGCACAGTAGTGGGGCCTTACTGAAGGTCTTCCAGCGTTCTTGTCACTCACTCTCCCTTTAGTGGTTCATTTGGCAGATTGTTTGTTTTATTGAGGTTTTATTAACTAATAGAGCGTCTGGGAGATGGAGCGTCCCCGTGTCGACCGCAGAGCAGCCCTCCCTCCGCCTCTGAAACCCCATACTCTGAGGGGGAAATCAAAGATTTTAACTGGCTGACTGCTTCCTAATCTGGCACACCAAATGTGCATTTGCCTTGCCTTGGGAACAAAACAAGCTAAGGCATATAATTTGGTTGCGGTCAACTCTGTGGCGTCCCCCTGGCCTAGCAGGGTACAGCAATAATGACAGGTTGGCTGACCAGACCTTGACATAGGTCTGGCTCTAATCAGGGCTGCGGTAATAAAGGGGATCCAGAAACACTGAGCTAATCAGCCGCTACTCAAACCGAGCTCTCAAACTTAACAGCCACCGAAACCAAGCAACCACCTCGCCAGTTTGCTCTGCAGGAATAGCTTTTAATTCTAATACTATGTTTGTCTTCCTGACAATGAAAATACATCCTACTCAACTCACTAAAGCTTCAATTACTAACACCGCAAAGTGCAAAATTAAATTGGCTCAAATGGGTTTGCTCTGTACACAGAAACCATTAATGACACTAAATTGGGGATAAAATATCTGAAATTTACACCTGACCACCTTTATTGTTCATGTTCTATGATGGTCGATTGGAACGCAATCCGCACACATTTATCGAGACCTGTGCCTCAGCTCTACTACAGTTGCAGGTCCCGTCGGACAGGAAACTGCCCTTCAGAACGGTTCAATATGCATGAGTGGCTCAATGATTTTTACTCAACATAAGTCAACTGAGGCAAACACTGATAAATGCCAGTGGAAGGTTAGGTCAGGTGTGTGAGTTATTCCCAAATGGGAAGCAGCAGAGGAATTGACCCAAGGGCTAATAGAAGGTGTGCATTCTGACTGCATGGCTGAGAGACAGAGGGAAAAGGGAGAGCTTGCACAGTGTCCAGTGAGGAAGAGGAGGAGGGAGAGAGGTCAAAGCAGATGCAAAAACTGAGAGGTTACTGGAGCAGCAGCAGCAGCAGCAGCAGCAGCAGCAGAAGAAGAAGAAGAAGAAGGGGAAGCACAGTAGGTGGTCGCCTTTTGTCCTTGTATGTCACAGCTCAAAAGAGAGAGAGGGCTCAGGCTTACTGTAACAAGCATCCTTAAAATTGCATTTTATCGCTATAAACCTCATTTCAAAAGTTAATTAAATTTGCTGTTGGAAATTGGATGTCGAGTTTATCATTTGTGCTTTTAAAATTTCCTCATTCAAAATCCATTACTTCTTGCCCTTAGTCGTTGTATCGGGGTGAGATGACTCACCTACACAAGTCTTTCCATCGCTGTGCAGGACGAACTTCATGTGGCACGAACACTTGGGGCCGTGGTCCGTCTCCTCGCAGATGTGCTGGCAACCCCCATTACCATAGTTACACGTCACTATCAAAGAGGACACAGTTAACGTAAACAGCACAGGATGATATACATTCTTATCTTAAAGTATTTCTGGCATGTGGAGAGAAGGCAGTGAATGAGGTTAGAGAGAGATGAGGGTATGACACGAATGCCCGCAGGATAACACGGCGCGCTTTCTCAGGGACATACGCACTGTGATGTTTATGTCGTAGGCTCAACTGCATTCAGTCGTCCTTCAGAGGACTTCAAGTACATTCCTGTTCCAGCTTCTGAAATATGAATCATTTCTGGTTCACCATTTTACTAAACTTCTGCAGACCAAACAACTGTTTTATTGATCGAGAAAATAAGTATTGACAACTAGACAACTAGAGAGGCGGTAAATGCATACTTGCATCAAGGCTCGACATGTCTTCCCTTTAATTCAAACATAACTGCTTAATCCTATTTTAAGAAGATCAGATTGTGTTCAACCCTGCTTAGTGCAGTCTACTTAAATCTGGATCTGCAACGAAATCTGTTATATTCGATCGGATATACTTTTAAAACCATGAAAGACACGTTAAAACCATTATAATCACCATTCTGAATCTCTATTATCTCAGCTGCACGTTGGTGGTACTGTAGTTGCAGGTTTCTATCACTATCTGTTACCGTACAGCACCTGAAAAAAGACTACCCACTATGAAAACGCATTTAAGGACTGACTCATAGAAGCCAGCCACCTAAATACACCAGATTTTTTCTGATCAAGTTCCATGCATTAATGATAATGATAATCTGTTCAGTGATTTGCATGTAGTTCTGCTGACAAACCAACCAACAAATGGATGAAACGACAATAATCAAATCAAATAAAAGTTACTTGCAGCCCTGTATTAGATCACATCACTCAACATCTTCATTTGCGTTTTACCCAGAGAACAACTGGGTCCAAGAATGTGTATCATAATGTGAAGAAGGGCATGCATTGATTTACATATGCATTGCTTCATTAATCAGTATCAGAGCCTTATTCATTACTTACTCTCCAGATGAAATATTTTTATCCTCGCCACTAATGAACTGCATTGCATTTCAGCTACAGAGAAGCTGAAAGGTCACAATCTTCAAACTGGCCTTAAGCAAGAGGCTGAACTTCTTCACTCATTGTACGTCTCACTGGGTAAGAGCATCCGCCTGAGAGCTACTAACACCGTCTCCATTCTAATGCATATAATTAACTCTGCAGAAAACTTTAAGTGAACTCATTTTTTATCATTTAAGACATCTCTTACATAATCAGCGAATGACTCATGTCAGTGACACATGAATGATGAGAAGAAGTAAGATCTTGTAGGGGTACTGTATGTGTGTTCATGTGTTTGTCTTTGAGTGCAAATACATTTATGTGCTCGCGAGCGAAGGGAGCATTAACCTTGGCACTTTAAACACACCTGTGATGACAGAGTGAAAAAGAGCACGAGTGAGCCGAGGCTTCCACCGCCATCCTGTCTGCACCCTACCATCCCAGCGCCTTTTGCCCTTTTCCTGGGCTGTCACAGAAAAACTATAGAATAACACTTCTCCAATCCTTATCCAAACACAGACAAATCCCCCATCAGCCCTGGCCCCAGCTCTGACAGGATGATCTCCGTTGCACAGCAACAGGAAGTGTGCGCTGTCCATCAGAGCAGTCCCCTTCGAGTAACCTCCACACTTGCCCTGGTTGTGTAAATGATCGCTCCTTATTTGATAAACATGTTTTCCTTTATGAGGACTACTCAGAAGATTAGTCATGGCTTGATAATGCAACGTTAATGCCAGTAGCCTACTTCAAATCTCGTTGGAAGGCATTTGTGGAATGAGTGCAATTATCCGTCATCGGCACGTTTCCAAACCCGAACACCTTTTCACTTTTCAGCCTAGAAATCCTCCTTGTTGTGTGTGTTTTTCATGTATGTGTGCAAGTGTGTGTGTGTGTTTTCACAGAGGGGAAACTGTGGCTGACACGACTTACATTTGCAGTCCTTCATGTTACGGGTGAGCTGGAATCCAGGTCGACACTCACAGGAGATGCCACCCTTCTGCGATTCCCTACAGATGTGTGCACAGCCGTGGTTCTTGTCCATGCAGGTAGGTCCCTCCTTCGAACCTTCTGGTTGCGCTGTGAAGGAAATGGGGAGACCAGGAGTGAGAGTTTATCGCTTAACTGCGACACAGATTACACGCTTTTTAAAGGGACAATTCAGCTCAAAAGCAAAAATACCTAATCCACTTACTTGCAGTGCTTTTTATCCATCTACACTGTTTTGGTGTGAATTGTCGAGTTTATGAGATATCGACCGGTTGCCTTCTCTTCAAATTTAATGGGACTTAGCAGCAATGTCTCAAGATAATCCACAGACCTTGTTGTGGGCAGTTTCATGGAGGAACTATTTCCTTTTCTACCGAACTACACCACGCAGAGGGAGGCGTGCATCAACTCATGATGAATGAGAGGCTCGTGCTCCATACAGCACGGGGATGTCTTCCTCATCTGAGCTGTTAGGTTAGCTCGACTGGTTAGTTTAGTTAGCTATCCTCTTGTTCATGAGAAGATGCACGCTTCCATCTGCATGGTGATGTGGTTGGTGTGTGTAGTTTGTAATAATAATAACTGTATTGATGTAGGACATTTCTAAACATAGCTGGCAACAAGATATAGAGTTAAAATGGTGAAAGAAAGCAAAGTTACATGGTTCTTTTATATGACAAAATAAAAACAGCATAAAAGCAAAACTAGCGAGTAAATTATAGCACAAGTGGATAAAAGCAAGTTAGTACTGAAACAATTAACTGATTGTGCATTATAAGAAGGGTTTTATGTAAGAATAAGTATTTGCATCTCTAGTTAAAAGGAAACCAGTAAGTCAAAAAACATTTGGGCCCAAACCCTGAAGAGCTTTGAAATTAACCATTAATACATTAAAATCTAAAACTGACAAGCAACCAGTGAGGAGAGGGAAGGATTGGAGTAATGTAAAGTCCCAAGAGTCACATTTTGAACAAGTTGGAGGAGAGAGATGACTTTCTGATTAAAACCAGAAGAAAGGGCATTGTAATAATCCAGGGACTTTAATAAAAGCTTGAATTGTATTTTCAAGGTCAGCTTGAGATAAAAAATAACTTAATTTTTGAGACTGTCCTTCGCCAAAGATAGCAGAATTGAACAACTTTTTTAATTTGGTTCTCAAAAGATAAGTTTGGCAGAAAGAAAATAGTTCCTACATGTAACTGCTCACAACAACCTCCGTGGATTATCTTGAGTAACTGGGTCATGACTTCTGGAAAGTGACATTGCTGTTGTGATTTTTAAAAAAATAATATTTTGAGCCCCAGAAGCAGACTGCAATCTAGTTTAGCAGACATATCTCCAAAACTCAGCCAATCACACCAAAACAATCAGGCAAGACAAAACATAGTCTTGATTTTGAACTGTCCCTTTAAATCAGAACATCATTCAATAAACAAAGAGTCTGGTTTAACAGATTTCTTAAGGTTTTATGTATCACAGAGCTGGTAAGGGGAGTGAAAATGTTCAAATGCCTGAGACGCATCCTGACCTTCAGTCACATATATGCCTACTGCTGGTGACTGACATGCCCAGTACCCCTTAACAAAGATCCAAGCACTTGTTGGAACATGCTCACTCTGCTTAGGCTATAAAAAAAAAAAAAGGAGGCTGCCAACAGAAAGGATAAAACACCCAGCAGGAGCTGATCCCGTAGACCTGTAATTTTAATTGAGGTAATCCCCCATAAAGAAAAGAAAGGAGGAACACTGGAAAAAAAAAAAATCCTTCTTTAAATTCTGACTGCGGAGACTGAGATCAAAAGGGACTGCACAGAAAATAAGGGTGTAAGTGCACGGTTTCATGAGTCATCAAAGTTGAAGCACTTCAGCGAGAACGTGAACAACTGAAAACACCAAATGAAGGCGGTATTGGAAAAAAAAAAAAAAAGGAGGCTTTCATAATTCAAAGCTTTGCTAAACATGGATGCACATAAAGATGCATAATTTCTGTGTGATGTATAAATGCTTGATGAAGAGGTACAACAGACACTTGGCGCGCTATTTTCAAGACCCGAGACCTCGGTGTCATCAATTATTGCACAAATGAACGCAGTGCCCCCCCCCTCTGCTTTGCTAAAACTGCTGCCTATGTGGGAAAAGACTGATATTTGACTTATTCGCTGTGAAACCCTGCCACCGCTCCAGATGCAGTGACAAACCCCAGCCCTCTCTGGCTCATTAAAAACCAAACAGATCTCTCTCCTTTTCCTTCTCTTCTGGCGAACAGGGAGGCAGCGAGCGAGAAGACATCTCCATTAATGTCTCATTAAATCTGCCGTCGCACTGAAGGGTGTTTGGAGGTCTAACTTTCTTAATTAGTCAACTTTTTTTTCCTATAAATCCAAGCATTAGCATATGTGCGAAGGAAGTGTCAGCACCTAGTATAGCTCATATAACCTTGTGCACTCTTCCTCTACTGTAATGTCCAAATGTAGCGTGTCAGTCTGTGACAACCGTGCACTGTCGTACGGTTTCTCGTGTGCGTCCCTGCCTCGAGGGCTACAAGGAAAAAACAATCTCAGCCTGACAGAAATGGACTATTTTTACATTATTCTATCCTTAATTACTTATTCATCTACTTCAACTCTCGCCACCAAAACCTCCTCTAACTATGCCCTCTTGTTTTCCACACGGTTTGCCAAGAACTCAACCTGCCCTTTTATGTATTTCCACTCGTGGCTGAAATCTATTTTGAGTCTTTTCTTTGCGTCAAGTAGCTGACGATGCAAGTGTGACAGACAATTCTGACCTCCTGGTTAAATACTTTCCATCACTTTAAGTCTGTCAACGAGTGTCACAGGGTCATACAATCCTCTCAGACTTTCCTGCCTGAGCTGTTGTCGTTCTTGCAGACCGGGTGAGCTATCAGACTCTAACTGCAGCGACAGCGCTCCCAAAGACTCTGAGCAAACACGGGGCCGGCGCTCCAGCTCTGAAGGCAAAAAGAAAAAAGGCACTGCAGGAGTGAAGTGACCATGAATGAGCATCAACAGAGCGGCTGCTGTAAAGTGCTGCAAATGTCACAGCGAGTCATGTGGATATTTAAGTAGGATGTGGAATTCAGTGGTCCCTTTCCTTGGCTTTGTGTCCATCTGAGGCCAGAGCCAGAAACAGACTTCTATGAACTTGACAGAGTATTGCATTTCCAACTAAGTAACCCCACCGGACTAAAGATTACTTACTAAGGTTGTATTATGCATCCCAAAACTCACTTCACTCCCCCTTTATTTTTATGCAGACCCTCTATGCAAAGCTACAGACCCATCAATCAATAACATGTCGTGCTGGGGCCAGAACCTGGGCCTTCATCTCTCTGAGGACCAATAAAAGCCAAAGTGTTGACACAATGGTCCTTTTCTACAGGCCAGGCCCAGCTATCATCCACCATGTGCTGTTACCTCTAAGCGGCTGCCAAAGGCCTCCAGTTTTTATCATTACCAAATGATGGGAAGCAGAAAGAATAACATCCTCTTGTACAGAGGTGGGAAGTTACAATATGGGGAAAGTACAAATACGTTGTGACTGTACTGATGTACATGTTTCAGGTAGCTTTTTACTTTTACTCCCTCCATTGTAACACAAATATCTGTACTTTCTACTACTTACAAAACAGGCGTGTTACTTCAGTTTTAATGCATTTGAGGTGAATGATCAAGTATCTTTAGTTTAACAAGTTTACATCATAGAAATGTCCTTTACTTTCTTACTTTTTCTTGAGTTAAGAATCTAAATCAGTACTTCTACTTCAGTAAAAAATGTATGTAGCTATGCCACCTCTGCTTTTATAAGGTGGACCGGACAGAACGAGAGAAATAAACCAGAACACAACGCTAGATCATACGTGCCTTGATCCCCTAAAAAATACAACTCTATATGAAGAAACTTATAAAACTATGACGGACCACTTCATAGGCAGAGGACTGGGTAGGAGCCCAAAGTCTTATAACTCTGAAGGAGTCTTTACAAATAGCTACAGAGGGACTGACCGGAGTGGATACAGCTCAACACGGACAGGCGTCATCACAACTTTACGCTTGTGGTAAACAAAAGAAAAAAAAGAACACTGCAATTAACCAAAGAAAACAAGTGGAGCCACAACTTTGTCCTCCGAACACAGGTCGTGACCTCTGTACTCAACACTACGAGCTGATGCTGTTGCCAGAAGCCAATAAATCCCTTTTTTGTTCTGTACGCCAGGTCAGTGGTTCCCGACCTTTTTTGCTGTTAAAGAATATTTTGTTGTGACCTCCTCACACATAACAAGATGTTGTAAGCAGTCCTACAAAAGACTGATTGCTGCTTGTCTGATTGTTCCATTGAATACCAAAAGAGTTCAAACAGAAACATCAGAAAATTAGCACAGAGGAATGTTCTTTACTATTTTGTTAATCATCGTACGACCACTCTAATTTATCTTGTTAGAGGGTTTGACCCCCAGGTTTGGAACCGCTGCACTATGTAGTAGTAGCAGTAGCATGTGTATTAAAGAAACAGGTCAACATCCTGGAAAATATGTCGAATTGCTCTCTTTCTTTTAGTCAGATAAGAGGATTGATACCACCAATATGAAGCTACAGCCAGAAACTAGTTCACTTAGCTTAAAGGTGCTCTGTGGAAATTCTATGTTGGGCTGGAAACCGGTCATTTGTTTATGTTAACTGACTCTGTTCCTATACTAACTGTAGCTCCTGTTGCTCTCGGTTAGCGGAGATGAAGCACGTGAGAACGAGCCACATATATAGTCACATTTTATTGGACTGTAGCGGAAAATCCGACCCGAGTCCTTCTCAATGAAATACACAGTCCAGCAGTACAACTTAAACAAATCATCCACAGTCGTGGATAGGCGAGAGAGACGTGGAAGGTCTCATTTTTCACGTCACATTACAGCCTTCAACTTTTGTTTTGTTTAATTCCTACAAAACCTTGCAATGAACCACAACTGTCTGTTTTTTCTAGGACATTTAAGTGTATGCCAAGAGTAGTGTGATGCAGTCGTAGCGGGAACCAACGTTGTTTAACTTTATTATTAAAATCATTATTATTAATCATTATACCCCTAAAACTTGGCTTCAGAGCTCGTGTTTTCCCTGTACAATAAAATATTCAAAACCTCCTGAGTTATTATTAATTTAAAGAGTTTTACAGTAAAAAAAACCAAAAAATTAATCAGATAATCTGCTTCATCAGCTGTTTCGCCAACTGTCCTTAGACCCTTGCTTGCTTTTCTCAACAGCATGATTTACGTGTCCGTCGTCAACTTAATATGTGGGATGAGCTTCTCCGCCTGCAGGTTGGTGCATCGAGTGCAGGTCACACCATATCGCTGCTTTTCTCAAAACCAGCAGGAGAGGACCAAAAAAAAAAAAAAGCAAAGGTACATTAGGATTTACTGCTGATAGCAACTCCTGCAGGCATGTCAGTCTGAATGGATAGCTGTGTGGAGAGATTGATTGGAGCTCACACATCACTATCAAAGCCAGTGGCTTGCAATTTAAACTCGATAGCTTGTGAGCTACGAATGAACAATCTGTTTTTCAGAACTCAGTAAAACCCTACCCTGCTGAAAACATAATGGCTGACACAAGTGAAACATCTTCTGGATTCTGTTGGACTTCTCAACTAAAACCTGCCTACCAAAACAACAAACGTCAGTATATGTTCAACAGCAGGCTATGAGTTTTAAAACGTGACACGCGGGAAACTGCGCAAAAGAAAAGAAGTTCAGATGGTGGTCCTGCTAAGATGCCGACTCTTGTGATCCTCGGACAAAAGATCCACGGATGCCACAAGTTCTTCGCCGAGATCTCTTAAACCTGAGAACCATGTAGTGGCGAGACTGAAACAATGGGGCTGAAGTAGTCGAAGGCATGCCAAGGGTTTATAGTCTGCTCTGAGTGCTTGGGGCAGTGAAAAGAAGGGCTCATGGTCCGCGCTGAGCTGCTGTCATACGTCTCAGAGGGGAGAAGGTCCCCTCTTTGCTCGACGCTGGCTGGAGAACATTAAGCAGCTAGCCAGTTGGTTACAAACTGAAAAGAAGGGGCCTAAGCATGGAGCCACCACACTATTAAAGCAACATTCCTTCCTCTTAGATAATGGGCCCTTAAAAGTTTTAATAGGAGGATAAAAATGTCAGCGCATGAAAAGGAGAATGGGACAAGGAGCTGAACCGGATTGGGATGGGCTGGGCTGAGCTGCGACACAGATGGTCAGACAGAGCAACGGGGAAGCCAGCCGGGTCAAGGAAGTAACTCTTCCCCGCCGACTCCGTTCACAGAGAGCAGAGAGGATCCGTCCAAGTGCTACTGTTTGGTGTGTTGTGCGAGCGCTGATTCTCTCCAGCTCCCCAAGGCCTTGTTGAGGCTGCTCATTTCACTCCCTATTGCAGCGAGGAGCCACTGAGAGCATAAACAACCCGAGAATGGAAAAGAGAGCGGAGCGCGTTGAGGACGGATATATGTGGCTCCCAAAGTGCTTAATGTACAACTTTTATTAGTATACGGCGCTCCTGAGGTTGAAACAAAGCACATATAGTTTCCATATGCTCCGAAACAAGCCAAGCATAGTTTTATCATCAGTCAAAACAGCTGCACAGTTGAGATATACCGAAACTGACGTTAATGTGATAGGGAAATAATACAAATTCTGTATAACTCTGTCTAACTGAATAAATAAGCTGTTCGCGGAGGAAAATAAGGTCCCCCAGAACGCTGTTTGAGGCTAGAACGATGGCAGGGTCCGCCAAATATTAACAAAGTAAAACAGTATGAAATTGTGTTGTCCCTTAATGTCAGTATGTGTATTAAGCTTATTCAGTTCTAAAAACAAAGACAATTTGTTTATTTTGTATATTTACGTTTGAAAATCAATCGATGAGTCAATTTGTCTCTTCTAACTAAAATTTCTTCCCAAAAACTAGACAGTGCGTCTTCATTGTTGCAGCTCTACGTTAGACATGCTCATGAAAAGCCCTCAGAATCTCATGAATTTATACTGCCAAGCGTCTGGGGGCAAAAATATACAAATCTGTGTATTGTGGAAACTGTGCGTGTGTGCAGGTATTTGCATTAATATATGTGGAAGAGCCGCATTTGCATAATGTATGCGTGTAGCATGCGCACTTGTGTGCGTCTGCCCATCTGTGTCGCACACAGTTGTGCAGCACCTGCTGGGGACGCGCCACTCTCGCCTTCACTCCTCCCCTCATTCTATCAAGGTCACCTCGCTGTGCGACGTCCCAGAGGAGACAGGCATCCTCCCGACAGCACGGGCAACATGGCAGCAGCAGAGCACAGCAGAGCTTTCTTTAATAAAGAGATACAGAAGATAGGAGATCGACAGTATGTTATTACAGAGGCGCATTCTTTCCAAAAATCAAAGGGAGAGGCAGCTGAAGAAGGCATCTGTCTCCGCAGAGCTCAGTCTGGCCCTCTGGTTAAAGCCATGACAGCCAAGTGTTAGTGGAAAAACCCCACTGGCACTCAGGCAGTCCGCAGCAGCATGCTGGGCCGGGCAGCTTAGAGATGGCCTTCAACAAACCCACGAGCAAAAGGGATGCCCGTCTCAAATGAGGTACGGAGAATTCGGTGGCAAGGCAGCCAACATTTGCTGAAGCCTAAGCCACTGATGTATATTTGTTCAAGGGTGGAGGTGAGAGGGGGGTGGGGGCACCGGGGTTTGGTAAAGTCTGGACAAAGAGAGAAGATGAGGGAAGATGTTGAAAAGCAGCGAGAACAGAAGAAAGAGTGTCCCGCGTGTCTCCGTCTCTGCTGCTGGACTAACGGGACAGACATAATAGGTAGCAAAGGGAGCACGAGGCGTTCCCTTCGCTCCACTTCCTTAGAATAGGAAAAGAGCCTGGTTATACGGTTGGGCTGCAGAGCAATGGAGCAGTGACTTCTGCACTTGTAAAAACAGTTCTGTGGCCAACGCACAGACAGGCGGGCAGGCCTGCTGAGAAACAACAGGGGAACATGTAAGAAGCATGTCGGCTTCTGCGCAGTGGGACACCCGAGACATGAACATACATAAAAGCCCATAAAACGTACAAATAGTAATATATTTGACTTCTCTGCTTTAAACATTGCAGCATTTGAATTGGTGGAAACTGGCCCTTTAGCAGCGCATGACTTCATGAAATTAAAATGCACAACAGTCTAAATGGATACTGCACTGCGAGAGAGGAGGTTTTTTTATCCATTTACGATAAGAAAAAACAACAATAAAACCGGGTTCAATAACCTTGCGCCTGATTTCACACAGAAAGAATGTCATGGCTGGAGAGCAAAACCAACTGAGAATATGATGCGTCCATTTTCTATGGATTTGATCACATTTATTTGAAAATTCCTCACACTGCTGCAGTTCTGGCCAGCACATAAAACACATATCCTGGAGTCAACACGCCACGGTCTGCATCTAAATGTCATAACACAACATGTCTGAATATGCCTCCAGCAGGATTAAAATGAAAATTACTGAGTCGAGGGCTTGTGCGTACGTGTGTGTGTGTGTGTGTGTGTGTGTGTGTGCACGTGTGCGTTCGATTATGCCCATCATGTCCATTGTGTTCATGTTGGAGTCTGAGAGAGAGGAGGAGCGAGAGAGACAGAGGAGATACTGCCTGCAAGGGGTAACAACCCCTTTGGGAAGCTAATGAAAGCTGTAAACACAGGAAGAGGTTCTCATTGACAAAGTAAACATTTCCTGGAAAGACAAGGCCTACTGTAGAGAAAAGGAGCAATGCTGGAATTCATAGTCAGGTGACGAGGCTGATACTGAAACTTGTAACGTTCACACTTTGTTTCTGATCAAGACAATACTTTTCTTTTAAATGTCTGACTCTTTATTGTTTAACAAGGTCCAGTAAAGTAATAAAAGATATCCTTCTCATGATAGACCTCCCTCGTGACTGGCCACTGCCTGCTGTTAATCTAAATTCATCCGTTTGTGTTTGTGCAGACTCGAGTGCAGAGGCCTATTTACAGATTTCTTCCAGCAGCGAAAGGTGACAGTACAGCTCCGAGGCTCACATAATCGAAGTTTTCTCTGCAATGAGCTTCAGACACTCTAATGTAATCATCAGATCGGTGTGAACTTTCAGACTGCTTGCGGCTGTAGCACATCTCTCTGCACAATGCCAGACACGCACACTGTGACATATTGATTGGCAGAGTGACAGGAAGTTTGATCCAGAGGACTCGACTTCTTGTTAAAAGTTGCAGCTCTCTTTTCGCTTGTGCAAGTTCAACTTGTTCAGCAGTGCTGTCTGACAACCGAACTCTGCAGAGCTGACGATTCCTCTTCATCATATGATCGTATTATGCAGGGGCGCCCAGACTTTTTCCCTTGGAAGGCCAAAACCGAAACTTAATGGCGGGCCATGGTCCAAAAGCAAACACCAATTTTATTGTGTTATTAAGATGAGAAATGAATACAAGGATCCCAAGTTCCCTTAATTAACTGACTTCTGGGGCTTTTCCATACATATGTGCTAGCTTGGCTTGACTCAGTGAGACTCGGCATGTCAGCCCAGTGTGGCAGGGATGCAAATAGTCCTTCTCCCCACAGTACTGTTGACAAATAGCCGCTACCAAAGCTCCACTAATTCGGTGACAAACATGTTTCATTTCCTAGAATTTTTTTCACAAGAGTCTGTTGGCTAATTAAACATTTTTATTATGAAGCAGCAAAATCAAGTAGTGTTTCACCCGCAGTAATTCCTGAAACAGCTGAAGCAAACATGATGAAACTGTAAAATACTGCAGATATCTAAAACATTCAAACCACAAAGATTCAGTAAGAAGCTACACAATTAATCAGAGCTAAACACACACACTTTTAAAAACGTCTTTCTCTTAGGTTTCCTGCGCAGACACGAGATGAGTTGCGCAACACACACTTGTTTCAAGGACACAAGCTTAGTTGAAGTCACGAGCCGTCAAAGCAGCCAGTTTGGGAGCGACTCTGGAGAGGGTCCTTCAGCTAGACTCAGTTCGCAGCAGTAAAACTGGTAATCAGCATGGCTCAATTTGACTCGGCATGGCCGAAAGCGCCAGTGGAATGTTTGGTCTGGCCTTTTTCCTCAAGACCAGACCAAAAAAATTGAACAACATAAACAATGATTGCATTATTTTTTTTCCCAACTAGAAACAGCGGGCAGGCCAGACAACTTTGGCCCATGGTACCCACTTCTAGCCCTGATATTATCTATACAGCGGGCTGAAGACGATAAGACCGAATACAAGATTTATTATATGTGACTTGCATAACAGCCCATCAGTGCACACTTTAGGTAATCGCCTTACCGGATATTCAGAAATGTGCAGGACTAAAATTATGGATGTGTGGGTTGACTGAGCCTGAAATTCCAGCTTTGCAATGTCCTGGATCCCGTCTCACGCACATACAGTATAGTGCGTTCCTGCTATCCTCCTATATGAGAGAGACAATAAATCAAATGCAAAGCAGTGGAACCCTTCTTGACCTAAATGGCATTCCTATCAACCGCTAAGCACCTTGGCTGGCCTTTCAAAGGCTTAATTTCTTGACTAGGAGAAATGTTTGGGGAGAATAAATGAACTGTTACATTTTGTCCAGCTTGACGATGGAGCCTTCATTTGGCCGGAGTTATTCCTGTTCGGGTGGAAGGCAAGGGGGGACAGGGGCAGGTCTAATAAGAGACAGGCCAGCAGCAGCCTTGTCATTAGCTGAGAGGCTGGCAGACCCCTGCTGCCTAATTGGCACAGGCTCACTGCTAACAAGGGCTTCCTACCAGCAGGGGAAACAGACTGTTAGCGCCGTGCACTGCAGTGACCAGCTCTCTACTGTCCCCAGAAAGACTCACAGAAGTTGCCCAGGGAACACCTGACCCATTAACGCAAAAAAAATGGAAAGCTGATGTCTTTTTAATGAGAATAATAAAGCTCATGAGCAAACTGCACCCCAGGCGTTGCTCTTTAAGAGGAGCCGCGGCAAAATGGATGGAGGGTTGCATTTAAACCGACTTGGCATCGAGATTAGATCAGTTTCAATTTTCGGAATGATTTTTTTCCCTCGCTGAGCCACTTGGGCATCATTTTTCAGCGAGGGGGGGAAAGCGATATTTGCAACTATTCTGCGGGGTTATTGTCCAACAGCTCAGCGAGCCACTTCCATTTTCCTTTAGACGCACACTGTTGTAATAAGAGCAGTAATAATAAGCAGATGAGCAGTTGTTCTGTCTTTCAGAAATAATGAAAAAATGACAGGGTGGCTATCTGATGAGTGAAGGAAGTTTGTAGATTTATGGCAGCTTTAATCTCTTGATCCAAATGGGTCTCATCTGGAAGCAATAAAGACAAAATTAATATGAAAATGGAAGATTAACAGGAACCGAGGGCATTCATCAAGAAAGACAGAGGAGAGAGGAAGTGAAAGAGAGACAGGGTGAGTTTTGGCAAGACTGGACCGGTGCTCACTGTCTACTTCTGATATAGTCACAGCGCTTTGAAACACATGATCCAGCTTTTCACTCCACTCAAATAACACCGCGTTTATGAAATGTAAACATTGACAGTTCACTAGGCCAGACTGATCTCATAAACCAGACTTCCAAGATCCGCAGTTCACTGTCCAGGGGACTTAGGAACATCACAGTCTAATGACTCCCAGCATGAGCAGTTATCTTACAAAAGGGAGAGGCGTAACAACGAGGAGGGCAGAGATGAAGAGACACTCAGATCCTGACGTACATGCTGCCAAGGCTTTTTCTGAATGCTACAAAACCCAAAGATCCAAAAGATTCACATCACAGTCTCAGCCCTCAAACTGGCAGAGCTGAGAAAACTGTAGACAGCTGGATAATTACTCTATGAATAAATGTGTTTGGTGATAGCGATAACAGCTGCTCAGCTCTAATGTTGCCTTTCTGAGATAAATGTAGCGAACTGAGAATAGTGGCACTGAAACAAACAAGCAGAGCAACGGGACAGAGAGCAAAATCAAGGACGTTTATATTCTGGAAAAAAACCCAATGACCTCAATATCCAGAAGAAGACTGAGTCTGCATTTAAGGTCAAACAAATTAAGATTCATATTTGGAAAGAAATCAGGGGATTTTTCTTTTACTGCTGCTCGTGTTTGGTCAAAACGGTAAACATCAAAAATACAAAAAAAAATAGGTTTTAATTATTGTCGCATGTAGCGCCAATGTCAGTATTGTAATTTGACCACCACCAACACTTTGTCCTATCCGTGACTTGAACATTCCCTTTGTTAGTCTGAGACAACGGACAGTATATAAAGATGGACAACACGTCTCTGCTTCCTCCCACTGTAAAGAAATGAAGCCCAAATATTCTGGGGTAGGAGTGCTGCCATCTTGCACTGGTGGAGCGATTTAGAATCCAAAGTCCACGCGGTAGCGATTGGATAGCGGAGCCTTGGTATTCAGATCCCACCACCCACTCAGCTGTCAATCGTGACGTCACACCCACTTTTTATAGTATCAAATAACTGATTTTAATCAAACTTGCCTCATCAAAAAAGGAAGATTTGAACATACGTCAGCGTGATGAGAACTATTTTGGGAACATTTATTTGACGTGCACTATGAATTTTTAGATCGGCCCGTGTCCCATCTGCTAGCATAGAGGGTGCGAGATTTAGGATCTATACTGCACCCTGCCACCGGGAGGCGATCAAGATGTTTTGGCTTCACTGTTTGAGAGCTGTCCCACCATCTTTCTCTATATACATACAATGTTTCAGACCCTGGGTGTCATTCTGTAATCACAACTCTAAGAACAGAGTGACTTGACTGTGTCAGAGGTCAAAAATACCTGTTGCTGTTTTGACAAACTGATCATTTACTATCCACCTTATGACCAACCCCATGGAATCTTATGGGGGCTGTTTCTTGCGCATCCTGGCGCTCAACTGTCACAGAGGCAGCATTTTCCATGATAACGCTAATCCTCTTTCTTAGAGCGTCTGTTACAGCGTATCATTCATTCATGAAGATCTATGTTGGCGATTTATACGACTATAACACTTTTATTATTGCTTAGCCCACTTAGCCAACACTTCTAAAGCCTCGAAAGTGCTGCAGCTGTGTCAGTTCTTACGATGATTTGTGACTCATGCTAGATCAGCTGAGCCCCAGAAGTACCATCTTTCCCTCAGGAAACTCATTAATAACCACAAAGGGAGAAAGCTAACAGTAGCTAGTTTGTCCTTCTTTAACATGTGACAAAGTGAGCGCCCAGGAGCTTTTAATGCTAATGTTGAAATAACATGAACGACTGTCTGGTGAGCTGCAGTGCTAACATCAGAGCGCTAGGCTTGTACTTTCCAAGTGGCAGCTAGTTAGCCTAGCTTGCTTGTTTAATGTTATAAAAACAGGACAGACAGATTGAACTGTTATCAAGACAGCTTCTCTGCTGTCAGTCGCTTGTTGCCATGGGAAACACCCACCGAGGGGCCCTCGACTCTAACGTTTCCATGAATACACCCAGAGAAGGTTTTTATCCTCCTTTGAAAACTGGAAAAGTATGCTGTCGTTTAATCATTGTTTCAGTATTTCTTAAGGGTATTTTATGTACACGTTGACTATAAGATTAATCAGGAAAATAAACCCTAAGTGAAGCAAATTCTGTCTTAAAAAATGTCCTTGGCACTGGGTTCGGAAAGGCTGATAATACAAGTTGCAACAGTCTGAATGAAACAAATGAAAACCAGCACATTCTGTAATTTAAGAGGTTTCGGGAAAAATGCTCCCTCCTACATTTTAGTGACACATACAACAACCTTAACGACCTCTAGAATCATACTATTTCAACCGAAATTCTAAAAAACAAGACTGGATCTGTTACGAACTACAGACACTGAGCTGTTGTTTCATTGATGGCGACAAGGCAATATGCATTACAGAGATACTTTCTTGACAGCTTGCTTTGCTTCAAACACAGCTATGACATTATAAATGTATGCGTGTGCACTGTGCTGCTGTTTTCTGATGAGTAAGCCTCAGAGCAGGTTGGCTTTGCACCGTCTCCTGTCACGTCTCCATCCCACAGGAATGCTCTATAAACAAGAGGTGTGTCTGCCCCGGGCTACACCTTTAATTGTTTTCTCTGCTCACAGACCCCCGCAGGCCACTCTCATACCACCAATACCTTAAAATGCTGCCAACCTCGAGATTGGTTCAATTTGAAAGGGTGGGAGCAAAACAAAAAGAGATTTATCCCCGTTCGTCTTCTTCCCCCTCAGACTGGAGAGACCTTTGCTCAGCTTTCATTGAGGCCTGTTTGTGCCAATCGCATAAATCTGCACAGGCTCATCACACTATTCAAAACACCCCGACCTGAAAATTTGCATGTTATATAGAGATTCATAATTGTGACGATAATTCATCATTATCCAAACATGTGTGAAATTGTCGTTGGCTTCTCAGGTTGGTTAAAGCAACATCGTATAACTTTTCTACTGTTAAGTAACAGCTTCAAAGAGTAGGCCGACAGCGTTACATACATGTTTACTTTAAGTTTTCCAGACTTTAATGGGTTTTGTTTGTAGTTAGCACCTACATTACATCTGACTAATTGTTACAGATGTGTACACAGTCAGCAAAGTTATTACATTTGTTATGAAATACTTTTTCTAAATGTCCTTTGGCTCTGTAGCTTCTTCCCAACCGCAGTTCTATAAATTCTTTAAAAGGGGGAAAATAGGAGCAGACACAATATGTCTGACATTTCATTTACCTGTGTTTTATAAATACATCCTAGTTGTTTCTGCTCTTTCCTCATAATTTTGCTGACTGTGTTTGTATTTCTGGAGATCCCGCAGGCGTTTTTTTTTTTTGCAGACAACCTGAGGCGTCTGCATTCTGGCATATCACATTGTACTCACGCAATGATGTCGATACAATATGAGCGGTGCAAAACATTTCCAGCTTTCCTGCTATTTAAAAGGAAGCATTATCCAGATAGTAGGATGTGCCTACATTGGCATGTTCAAATTAAGTGCACACTCTTGGTTTAATGATTAGACAGGCTGCTCTCAGGCACATTTCATTGTGAACAGCAATGTCATTGCAGCATGGGTGCCACATTATAAACTTGACAGGATTGAGGAAACTCTCACGACCCTCCCTCCTGACACATCATAACACTGAGTCCATTCCAGGCTTCTCTGGCATTACTCGAACAAAACTGACTTTCTTCCTTTTCTTTATGCTTCATAAAATCCATCTTTTTCCTCTTCTCTTTAGCGTATCTAGGTCTAAATCCCCATTAATAAAAGCAGCTCTCCTTTCCTAAAACTACTGTCACATTTCTGCAGAAGCTTGTTTTGTTGTTATGATACACTCTAATGGTCTAATGGTCACATCAAAATGTCTAAAATCGATGTGACTTTTGTTGTACTTGTTGAGTTGTATACCTACATTATCGCATTAATTATATTCGAGGTAACGATGCATTTCATTTGGTCGGCCATCACTATAACTTCCCAGAAACGGCAGCTGATATACGAGAGAGAGAGAGAGGAAGGGAGGTTGGCGAACGTGACTCAACCCGACGTGAATAAAACTTTAATAAATTGCCTCGTCGGTGAACATTTCTGCCTGAGTCACCTCAGACAGATAGATTTTCATCGGCAATGGTGCGTTTAAAATAATAAGCTTTCAACACGTAATATCCAGCACAAATCACTGAACAGCGTGTCCTCCTATTTTTCATAAATCATCCTTGTGTGTGTGTGCATGACTAACCTTTAGGCCGTTGGATACAGGTATGTTGGTTGTCGCTCAGGAGGAATCCTTCTCTGCAGCGGCACTCGTAGCTGCCCATCATGTTGACACAAATCTGTTGGCATCCGCCGTTGCCTTCGGAGCACTCATCCACATCTGCCCGGAGACAGACACACCAAACAAAATTAATAAGATCACTTCAAGACGGAACAAATGCAACACAGATAATTGTTTGTCTGAAGGGTGTCTGAGAGCAAATCATCACCTGTTTAATGGACAAGTAGCTGTAAATCATAATCAAACATAGACGGTAGGAACACACAAACATACTTTATCAATTACCAAGTACGACTACTTACAAAGTAATCAACAGTGCTTCTGAGAGAGTGGTAATGCTTTGGATTATCAGTCAAGAAATAACAATATTCTCTATCACTGTCTTCTTCTTCCCTTCTGGTACAAACATAAAAAAGGACATTTGATATCTGATCTTGTTGAAGAAAGTAATTGAAAAACTACTCCATCTAACTACTACATCCATAATGTAGTCGGTAAAACAACAACAGATGTTGTGTTTTGAGTGCAAAAGTTATATAAAAGCAAAACAAAAGGCCCAAAGAAAGTGTTTGGACATAAAGAAAAAAAGAGGAGTTTGTCTTAAGCTGTCTGAGGAGGCAGCGTCTGTCTTAATGGTTATCTGACATGGCAGCACACCAGAGGTGCACTGAAAACCTCCAACTGTGCAGCACTAAGCCATAAAAATGCGCATGCAGCACAATCTCCTGGCAAGTGGGAAACCTGATCCACCTGGGCCAGAGTACCTGCTGATGACGAGTGTCTGTCAGCCCCGTGACGGGAGGAATGCAGGGAGAGGGAGGAAAGGGGGGGGGAGTAGAGATGGAAAGAGGAGAGAGTGGGAGACATGGGGGGGGGGTAACAAGCAACCATGTGAATCCACCTCAAGTGCATACAAAGGCCTGGCATTTACAAAGGTGTCGCCTGAGGCCCCGTCCTGCCACGAGGGAAAGCTGACCACAGCCGAGAGTTGCTGACTTCATTTCCACTGATAATGAATTGTGCGCTTCCAGCTGTTCTCTCCAAATGGCACAAAACTTTTTCCAACTCATTGTGCGGCCTCGACAAAAGAAACAAATGAACAGCAGTGGAACAGCTATAAATCTTCTGACATATTTGTTTAGTATCAACATGAAAAGAGAAAGCACAATATAATTTTTTGGCTGCTTTTATTTGTGTGCCGTGCCGAGGAGCTTAGCGGCCCCCGGTCTCCCCTGTGCGTGACTGCGCTGTAGCTCTGGAGGTGACACTCCATATTCTTTCTTCCCCCGGAGACCTGGGCTCTGTCCCTCCCTACCGACCACGCTGGAACCTTATCCATCCCTCTGCTCGATGCATCAATAATCCGCTGTATACACAAGGCTTTTTTTTAATAAACTGTCATGCGAAACTAATTTACTGTCTATTTGTCCAGTCTGAGAAGGCCTCTAGATTAAGTTTCCTTTCTGGGGAATTTTTCAGGCCAGCAGAGTTAGAAATTAAACTTCACTCTGTCCTCTTCTTTTTTTTCCGCACAGAAACGCAGAGACATCTGGATCCACCAAAGGCGTAAACACACACAAACTGCTCTCAGAAAGTGGCACCTGGGCTAGACAGAAACCTACAGAGATGTAGGTGAGTGGCAGGTAGCACTCATGACCCTCGTCGGCTTGCCAAGTCTGCTGTCCTGTTCTCACATTCTTGCAGCAAAACTGTCTCTTTCCTCTGAAAACAATGTGTCGTGTCAGTTGAGGTCGATGAGAAAAGCATCGCGCCGCAGCCAAGCGAAGCCGCGCGCTCAGAGAAAAAACAACGCTCAGGAAAAGTTTACATTTAGACTTTCAGTAAAGGGAGGACCGTATAGGAAAAAAAAAAGTTGGACCAGTTTTTCATTCAACTGTGCGGCTGCCTTGGTGCTGACCTGATGGTCTCATCTCTCCATCATCAAAGTGGCAGCACCAGAGAAAAGCCCTTTGAGCTAACGAAAGCTGCCAACAGCCTACAGCTGCACCTTTGCAGATAAACTGTTAGCAGGCAGCAAAAAACTCAAACTCTGCAACCCATACGGGAAAAGATCCCAGCACACAAGCCTCTCTCTCTTTCTCTCCCTCTCTCTCTCTCTCTCTTGCACACACAACCCCAAAAATTCAAACATGTAAAGGCTACACAAATACAACAGTCCTCAACGTACGCACAATATGCCCATGAGAAATGCAACCAGCCTCAGAGGGCCTGTGGGAATTCTCTTTCCATACCCTCAGCGCATCAATGAAGGTTTCATTTCCTGATTCCTTCATCCCTCCAAATGAGGCGTCGCCTGTCAGTAGATCTCTCCTGTTTAAATAGCTCCCATAATTGCCTGTGTTGTGTGTTGGGCAAGGCTGGCGTCCAAAGCAAATATTTCCAAGCGGAAAGGGGTTCTGGCATGGCCAAGAGAAGTGCTCATGTTATTTGGACTTAAAACATTTTTAAAAAATTTCTCTTGAGAGGATGGAAAGTAAAAAAAAACAAAAAACGTCTTAATCAAGTTAAAAGGGCCGCCTCGCTTCAGAAGGAGACATGTATCTTCTCTATCCCTGCTTCACTCGCGGAGACGAAGGGAAAAGGAAGGTTCAAACGGAGAGAGATTAAGAGATTGGTTGTGTTTGCGGAGGCCATGTCCGCTGGTTTCTCAGATAGCCTTGACTGTATATATAACATTTGGCCTTGCGCAGAGCTTTAGAGCCATGTAAACATGGTGGTTGCCTTACAGAAACTCCTGAACTCTTATTTTGGAGAAACGC
>OMLP01009197.1:20191-43035 GCA_900302685.1 Spondyliosoma cantharus | reverse complement strand
CGGGGGTGAAATACTACTGCCGTCTGTCATCAAAGCTGGCCATGCATCTATCCCACTGCTTGGCTACTGTCTGGATCAGACAGAAGTGTCTCTGTGGTCTAGACAGACCAGAGACAAGGAGGTGAGTGGACGGACACTGGCCTCTTTGGGCATGTCATTTACAGGAGTTAAAGAGGCACCCACTCTAATAAGGCAGCAAATCGGAGCCATGTGCAGCGACAGGCAGCAGAACAGCCGTTGCACTGCGTGGGCTGACCGTGCTGCTCTGGTAGATGAGCACGCACCAGTGACGACGGAGCAGCGCATACACAGCCAGCTCCAATTAAAACGAGATCCTTTCCTTTTTCAAAACAGGATTACAGGATTTCCTCTTTTTCTTCTGTAGTTCAGTGACACAGCGCGTTTCTTCACCCACTCGAATGAGCAGTGACCAAGGCGCCAGGTTTGAACCCAGCCTGCGAGGACATCTGATTTCACAGACGGCGAAACAAACACTCAGCCTCAGCCTGACACACGTCGGCTGAGGCTGTATAAAATTGATGTGTTGCAGGAAGTCCTGATCTTTCATCTGCAGAACAAACAGTCTCTTAAATCATAGAAGTGTGGGTGACTATTGCAAACTGTTAGTTGATGCATGAAGACGCTTACAGTATTTAGCTTTGAACAATTTATTGGTTCCAGCGCTTCCCCCACTGGGTCAGCTAACTGATTCACATCTGCTGAGCAAACACTGTAGAGTTTCTTTCTAAAATCAGCAGCGAGGGTTGATTTTGTAACTATTACATAAACAAAACTAATACAGCTTTGATTGAACTCAGACGTTTTTTCAACTTCAGGCCTGTTTCCCAGGTAACTATTTTGGTAAATAAGCACAGATTCCGCGTCCAAACTTCTCGCTGAGTTCTTTCACAAATGAAAAACTATGAGCAAAGATCATGCTAAATGGTACTTCTCTGTTCCTCCAAAACAAGTCTGGAAGTATTTTAAAAACAAAACCCCAGGATAAGTGTTTGGGTGGACAGCCTCATGCCAAGGAGACGAGAGGCCCTGCGCTGACGTCTGACGGCTCCAAGTCTGCTACATGCTCACGTCCCTAAGCTCAGTCTCAGGCTTGAGTTTCCCCCAAAGCTGTGCCAGTGGGCTCAGCTGGAATTGTTCATTTCATGGTGGATGGTACTGAACAATCCTGAGAGAGGAGAGAGGGAGAGAGTGTGTTGATATAGTCTTCAGGAGCCGGCTAATGCACCAATCTCAAATCCATCCTTTAACTCATCACTCCGGCTCCTCTCCTCTGAACTGTGGAGAGACTCTCTTGTCCAAACTCGATCTATGCGTGTCACAACAAAAGCAAAGTGATTGCAACCTGGGGAGACGGAGGGGTATTTGCATCAGCAGCAGGGAAGTGAGGAGGGTTAGTGCTAAGCTCCAGGAGTCTGTGTACTGTGCCAAAGTCCTCTGGGTTTGATGAGAGATAGTTAACCAGATCATCATTATCCTGATGCAATCCTACATATTCAGGGAGTGAAAGGTGGTAGTTAAAAAGCATCTCTTCAGGGCTAGAATCAAATGTTTTCTGTAAAAAGTGAAGGGTGTGGATGTTATCATCGCCGCCCTGGAAGAGCGGCCAATGCACTTAAAAGGAATGCATTTAAGAGCGCAGCAAAGGCTGTGGAGCAAATCAGCGTGACGCTCTTTGATGACTACTTTTTCCCATCAGGACCTGGTCAATAATACATCAGTCTGAAACCTCCTGTTTGATTAGCCAACCTCGCAACATGATCCCGAAGGATTACAAGAGCAGGGATACAGGTTCAGCCAGGCGACAACGCAGAGACTTTGTGGCAGATGACGGATGAAGCTTCTTCTGCGGGACTTAGTGTTCAGAATCGCATTCCAGTATGATGTCAAATTGAGCATGTTGTCCGTTTCGACTGCGTAGAATTTGGAATTTTTGTTTGTTTTGTTTTTTGGATGCTAGCTCATCATTAAGTTCACTTCCGAGAAGATTTTAGAACGTATATAAACTGTTTAGGTTTCAAATATGGGCTGTTTTACGAGAATTGATAGTAAACCAGAATTTGCTTTGAATGCACATTTCGGAGTCGAGTGGCTCTATAACCCACAGATTCCAACACGGTCCTTTTTTCGTTGGTTACTGCGATACAGACCAGTGGCTGCTCTCACCGCTCTGCTCCACATAGAATAAGCACCAAGTCCATTTGGAGGGAGGTGGACCGAAGCCACGTCAAGCTACACAGAGCAGATCGGGCCAGACAACGGACTGGCATAGCGCAACCCTGAGCAGACTCATGATTTACAATAAACAATAAAGAGATATTAACAATAAACAAACTTGAAACATACAAATAACAAAATAATTTAACTTCGTGGGCTACTCAACTACAGCAGAAACACGAAAATCAAGGACAACTGACAAAATAAGCACAATCGCAACAACTCAGCCCGGTGGAATCAAGGGGTAAGTGCCTGCATAGCCAGCTAGCTAGCCAGTTGGCCAACTGCCTGGCTGGACCACTGCAGCTACTGACTACAGCAACATTTTAATTTGTTTATTTACTATTATTCAAGTATTCAAATGGCTCTTTCCACTTCCAGTCGCCTCCTCAGCTCTTCATTTAAAAAGAAAAACCTTACCTTTACCTTTATTCTTTAAATCAAACGTTAAAACAAATAAATGCTGGAAAAGGTTATGGAGGAGGTGACGTTGATTTACATTTGTGATAAACAATTATTAGCTGGAAACATAGACGGATTAAGGGATGGATAGTATTGTGATCAATACAGCTGTGTGGCGCAGAGAACACGTACCACTTGAGTACACTTCAGCGTCAACAGTCTGTTGTTTATTTAGCATACAGTATGCATGAATGTAGAAGGTATTACACTACTATACCAACTCAAACACAGTCATTCTCAATATTTCTAATATTTATAATTACAACCATAAACAAACCACTAAACAGTCTTAAGCGATGTGACCTTTTCTTAGTTGCTACTGTTAAATCTGTTCTTCAAAAGCCCGTTCCAAAGCTGTAATGACATTGCTTTTGTGTTTTAGATCATGTGGTGTCTTCGGGGAAGGTTAAAGTAAAAGGGCATCCATTTCCCTATAGATTGCACGGGGAATTGAGGTCTGCTGAATCAATACAAACCAAATCAGGTCTGGTCAATAAAAATCAAAGGAACATGGCGTGTTAAGCTGTGTTCAGTTCCGCGGCGAGACGGAGCAACATGTGCGACTAACAGAGCAGAGCATGATGAATATAAGCAAACAACGCAATGACAGAAGCTTGGTGGCGCTTTTTCGAACATCTGTAATATCTATTTCAAGCCTGCTTGTGTTTCTCCCTGTGAGTCATATTCAGGCTGCATGCGATTGTGGCGTTGAGACTTTATGAGAGCACAAGAAATGTATTTATTTGTGTCTTTTAATTCCGGATAGAAGTGAAATGCTGAGTTTTGTGGTTGCAAGGAGAAGGAGGTATCTGTGCAGATGCTTATGATATTAAGCTTGCTGAGAGAGTTTAACAAAACTAGCAGCGATAAGAGGGTAGTCGGGTTTCTGTAGGACCTCAAACAAAACACATAGGTCATAAATGTGGGGACGGTGGTGCTACAGTGGGGAACTAATAGCCTTCCTGCATCTGGTTTTCATTTTAAAGAGGATGTGTGTTTTGGATTAAATTGACATTGATTCCTCTGTTTTTCCTAAGACTCTAAAAATCCTTTACAGCCTCTGCATGGAAGAGGTGCGGAGATTAACTACCATCCCTCCCTTACCTCGGCGCGATAATAGCCATGATGACAATTATTAAAGATGTAATCAACTTCTTATTTGCTTCACTTCTTCTCCTCAGCGAGCTTTGAGAGGGTACAATAGCTCCCTGTGAGGTAAATTATACAGTGAGCGGGCGTCTCACTCGGCACAGACAGGAGCAGTGTGCTGTGATATTGCATTGCTTCCACCTTGCTGAATCCCTGACATCTTTGTGGGGTGTAGGGCAGACCTCAGAAACCAGAGCGTCCCCAGCCAGGCGCACCAGGCTGCGTTCTGCTTCACGCTCCGCCGCCTTCTGCCACCGCCCAATGTCATTATGCTGCCAACACATCCAATTACAAGCAGCCGCGTGGCACGTGCAGCAGCGAGCAAACAAAGAAGACATCGACAGGGATGCGCGTGCACTGGCCTACGTCTGGTCCCCGAGCTGACACTGTCGCTCACACATACACACACACACGCATACACACACATTGGTGCCTACTGGCTAAAGAAGAGCAGAGAGCAGGAGGTTGTGGCCACCACCGGGAGTCTGTGCTGCAACTGTGACCACCGAAATCAGAGGAAATAAAACAAAATCACAGGAGCTTTGTGGAAAAACAACATGGGGTAAATCCAAAGAGAGGCACCTTGAAGATCTCAGACTCTAAACTCAGTGTGAACTTTTGAGGATCAGGTGAACGTCTCCTCCTCTGCAGCCCTCGGGCACATCTGGTTTATAGGGGCTCTGAGGGGTCTGACCTCGTCTGGGAACCAGCTGCTTAGCTGCTCTCCACTGCAGGGCCAAAGGGACTAATCTTTTCTCAGGGGCCAAAAGGAGCTTAAACCTGGAAGAGGAAGCTGAGGCCTTAACATGAAAACTCGGCTATACCTTTTCCTCTCCTCTCTTGTGTTTGCGCTGAGGATTATTTCCTTAGCTGAGCAGAGTGGATGCATTAGAATGGGTTAAATTCTCGAGAAAAAGAGGTCTTTAGAGTCCTTTGAGGTCTCAAGGCAAGAGTTGTATTTGTATTTGACAGCCATATATATATGTATTTACCACTCAGTGTGTCTTTATGCTTGTGTTTGCCATGCTGAGATTGCATATTTACTCATTTAAAAATCTATTGGATGAGCATCTTCAAGGGAAAATGAGAGATTTCAAAAGAAGTCCTTGCCTTCCTGAATACAGGCTACTTGCAGGAGAAAATAAAACATGGCAGACGGAGTTAAAAACTTGAAAGCTTGTTTGATAGTGTGTGTTTCACTGTGACAAATTTAATCAAAGGGATCGATGGATGCAACGCTGTTTGATGCAACAGCAGCAACCACACAACCATATATTGCAATTACACACCTGCACGCAAGGCAGGAGCTGATCCACGACACAGCAAATGATCCACACACAGCTGAACGCCGTTGCTAAATGGCTTGGAAAATAGCCCTGCTTTACACTGTAGATACAAACGCATGAGCGAGGAGGAGGCAGAGAGCGAAGGATAAAGAGACAACTACAGTAAGGCTCTGAGACATGAGGGCATGGTCGAGTCAGAACAGGTTTTTATCGATAAAAAGATGTGTTTTCAATTCCAGTGTGCTTTAATCCTACTTCAGCAAGTAGATGTGGGCCTGATACGAGCGTGTTGCCTTGTATGCCCCTATGTAAATGCCGTTTCACAAAAGAGTGATTGTTAAGTGCCGATAAGTTTTTCTGTCATCGCTTCACGGGAATGTGAAATCCTCTGTAGCAAAGCGTTGGTTACTTTTTCAGAAAGCTCGCAGGAGCTACAAGGGTGAGACGCGCCTTTTAATATCAAGTGAAATGCATCACGCTGGGGTCGTAACAAAGAGGGAGATGATTTCTGGGGAGCAGCAGGGTCTGACTTGGGGGTTTCAAAACAAAACAAAGGGACGCAGGATGGGTGAAGGTGCTAGGCAGAAAGGGAGAATGAGGAGGGGGTTTGGTGGATGATGTTTATGTTTAGCAGGTCTT
The DNA here is from genome assembly GCA_900302685.1 of Spondyliosoma cantharus. Lineage (NCBI taxonomy): Eukaryota > Metazoa > Chordata > Actinopteri > Spariformes > Sparidae > Spondyliosoma > Spondyliosoma cantharus. The sequence goes on along the minus strand of OMLP01009197.1, from coordinate 37,264 downwards.
TGCAGTTTTTTTCCCCCCCCTTCATTTCATAACCTTTTAAGCGTAATGCATTCTCTGTGAGGTTAGTATGAATGGCACACTGGTGAAATATTAAACCATGGGAAAGCACGGTCGGCTGACGGCTCACTCAGAGCTCCCAGCTCAGGGTCAAGATCTTCATAAATTCACCCATTTTTGTCAGAAAGTCTGCTTTTTTTCTTCTGTGAAAACACATTTGGAGTCTATCCGCCACGTGAAATCGGGAAATGGCTAATATATCTGATGCAGCAGTCGATGCAGCCATGAAACATATATTACCATCCATGATGAGAGAATAATTTATGCATCGACATGCCTCATGTCAGCATGAGTTTAATGTACATGTTCTACTTACAAAAGCCCCTTATACAACTCTTTCAACTACAATTAATTCAGCAGAATATAGAGAAAAAATATGTTTAAAACCCAGACGCACACACCCGCTGTGTTAAGTGCACAGACACTCCCCGACATCACACACTCACCTAGACAATTGTGCCCGTCATGTGCCAAGCGGAAGCCGTCATAGCAAGTGCACCTGTAATTTCCTGGGATGTTAATGCACTCGTGAACACAGCCGCCGTTATATTCGGTCGCACACTCGTCCACATCTGCAGAGAGAGAGAGAGAGAAATAAAAAAAGCATGTGAGAGCTGTTACACCAAAACTTGGAGCAATCATGATCCTTAAAAGAGAGAGTAGTTTGACATTTGGGGATACAGAGTTAATCGCTTTCTTGCTGAGAATCACATGATAAAATCAATACCACTCTCACATCTGCCCAAAGCTAAAGCTAGCAGCCAGGCAGCTTAGTTTAGCTTAGTATAAAGACTAGAAATAGGAGGAAAACAGCTACTATGGCTCAGTCAGAATGTGAGAAAATCTGTGTACCAGCGTTAATTAACACGTTATCTCTAATTGGTGTAATCCGAACTGAAGCGAGACATTGTGGCTTGACAGGCTTTTGTTTTAAATTTGAAAATATGATGAATAGACAGTCATGACAGTATTATGACAGCATGAAGTTACAATCCCATATTCAGATAAACATCTCGTGTATTTCATGGCTTTTCCTCAGTTTTTAACAGAGGTGTGGTACATTAAACACAGCTTTCTCTCCAGGCATCTTATAAGGAAGCCAAGAGTAATGAAAAGATTTACAATAAAATGAATTTATTAGAGAGTATTAGACCAGAATATCCACATGCAGATTTTTCTGTCAAGTAGGTTTTCAGAATTTCTCCATGTGGAAAGTTAATGAGCAGCTGTTCCCTAGAATCAGGTTTCTACATTACAAGAGGTAACATTCTTACAGCAGGACAGTTACTGGAGACTTCTTCATTATAGGGAAGGGATCATCGGTGAATAGTGAAGGAGACCTCACTGTCTTCATTAGTGAGATAAAACTGATGTGGTGCTGTGTGACCACATGATGAGAGCAACATTTGAAACATCACCCTTTTCTAGTTTTTACCCCTACCCCTCGTTTTCGATAGACTCCTTGCCACTCAGAGCAGAGACACGAGGGGTCATATCTCCTCCTATGAATTCGGACAACCCTTCAAGTTGACCGTGTCGTCAATTGTGTTTATGTAAACAGACGGGACGGGGATTTTGCTTGCATTAGTGTTGCAATTCCGGTGTTATCACAAAGGCATTTGCAATTTATGTAATGAAGATAAAGAAGCACGGACTCTCGCAATTCCTAAATTCCTTAAATAAAAAGAACACTGCTTCATGACCTGGCCACAAGCGGTGCAACCCGTGATCCAATCCTGCCAGTCTCCACCGATATCAGAGGAGCTGATTTGCAATCAGAGAGAGAGAACGCCACATTGAAATACATGAAACTGCTGGACTGTCATGCACAAATCAGCAGTAACAATGTACCGTTAGCTAGTTAGGTAGTTAGTTAGCTAGTAGCGAATGTTATAAAGAAGAAAGGACCATAACACACTGAAACGAGAGAGTTCTTATAACCCTCGGTTTAAAGTGTGCCTCTAAAGAAAACCTCCGGGTTGGAGGGCCTAATTCGCCCTTACCCCTCAATCCCAGTAAGAAATCAGGATCCCTCAGTGGTAGGGGCGAGGGGTATATTGGGATTGGGCCTTTCTGTTAAATTAGTCTCCTCTGTTTTTATAATTAAACCTCTTATCCAAAGACTAATGCCACTAATCTAATCTTTTCTCAGGTGTTCAAGAACAGAAGAATTTCCCTCGAGTACCTTTTGATTGATCTTTGAACAGATGCAACAAACAATACACAACATATTAATTGGTGAGCTTTATAAGGTGCTGCGAGGTAAAAATGTGTCCCTTTTGGATGGAGGCAGGCTTGCTGTTACTAGTCTTTATGCTAAGATAACCAGCCGTAGTTGTATGTTTACTGCATAGAATAAGAGTGGTATCAATCTGCCCACCTAACTCTCAGCGAGAAAGTGAACAAGCATTTTTCCCCAAATGTCAAATCATTCCTTTAATGAGCGCACTAAAGCCATTAGGTGCAATACAGACAATTCAAATTATGAGTTTTGTTCCATCTCTACTTCCATAAGAGCACTTATGAGGTAAACAGAGATGAGACAACAGCTGTGGTAATTAGTTGGTTCACCTGTTACTGATGTAACAGGGGCATATGTCAGAGTTTGACTGATATTATTTTGTTTCGAAGGCCTAAAACTGAGGATTTTAATGCCATATTTAATATCCTTAAATCTTGGCCAGTGTCATGCCAAGACATTGCTTTTTCCCTTTGGAATTTTATTGTTGGCAGAATGTAAAAGCCTCTGAAACAGCTTCTTGTCCAGTATGGGGTACTAAAAAGGCTTCTACCCAGAGAATGAAGTCATTTGCAGCTCAAAGTACATAAATGTCTATTTATACCAAACACATCATTGGACAATTAAAACTAAAAAGGAAATAAAAGTTGTTGAGGGAAATGAATCCATTCCATGCGTCAGATGGACGTCGTCAGAAAGGAATTTCCATTAAATCAGCACTGACATTATTGGCATTACAGGCTGACTGGTCCAATACTTAATAAAAGGTGAATATCGACCATCAGAGTAATAAATCGATCCAACCCATACGTTCATCAGTACTGAAACTGAGGAACTGTGACACACGAATGAGGGAGCAGGGCATTGGTATGACAGCCTGAGTGGAGTTGTCTGTTATGATTATGATGACGGTTGAGGGGCTCGTACTGAGGAGACCGGGACAAGGTGGACTGAGAACGCGGGGCACTTCAACTCAGCACTTACTGGCCCATTTAGGGCCGATGATCCTGGTCGTTCAGCTCCTCTTTGAGGCTGTCTCACTCAGGACTTAATTGGACTTGACAGCACAGGGATGGGACTAAAACAAAGAAACACTCTCCTGCTCCCTGCGTCTCAACTTCCCACACATCTCTGTCATTCCCCATTCGCAGCACACAATCACCCATCGCTGCTCTACTCCTCTCTAAACCTGAAACACCCACAACACGAAACACAAAAGTGATTTTCCTCCAGTAGCTTTCAATTGGTTTTTATTCTATGCTTGTCACGTCCTCCCAAGTCAACAAAGTTTTGTCCCTTTATATCTACAAGATGTGGAATTGTTATGACTGTCTATTGTCTGCCTTTGTCAGGGATAGAAGGATAAGCCTCTAGATTTATTTCTATTGTTGTCTCTTTATACAGATGCATACAACTCTGAGTAGCTTCACCTTTTAAACTGAGTGCAAACACAAACTAAGAAATGTTCATACCCATTCTGTTTGTCAAATTTAGAAATAGAAGAGAACACGCCTGATCCTGTTTAATAAATTCCAATGAATGTGGGACCAGGCACATGTACAAGAGCTTGTTTTTGACTCTCACAATTACCCCCAAATGGATGTAGAAACGCTGTTAAACATCCGTTTCCATATCCGTACTTTTGCTCCCACCACTACTCATTAGACAAATGAGAAAAATGGCTAAAAACAAAAGCACAATTTAAATTCAAAGTAAAAAAAAAAAATTCTGTCGCAGAGAAACATTTAAAGTCTCAAAGTTTCCAAAAATAACATCAGGATTTGGGGGAATTTTGCATAAAAACATGTAGAAGGCATACAGATTTTTTAATATTGTTGTGATGCCATGGAATCCGTGAGCATCCTTGGTTTTATACATAACATATATCAATAAAAGCATCATATAGCTCAGAGGATGTTCTTGAGCAAGCAGATACACAAAATCTCAGTCACAAAAATCGACCGAGTCACATGGTCGAGGTTAATCAACGGCATCAGAAGAGCTGTCGGTATGTGCGACCATAAGACGCGACTGTCTATTCTTAGCTTAACACCAATTTATTACGTTGACTTGTGAACCATCTCAGTCATCACTGTTAAACATCAGAAGATGATCAATGATTCATCTGCAGAGCTCATAAACAGACTTTACAACGTGCTGTTAAAAAGACAAGGCAGAAAGTAAAAAATTACATTCATGATCTTTTCTTTTTAAAGCAGAAAAAGGTAACTAAAGTAATCACAAATCCAATTTTATAAACAATTAGAAATAATGTCCTTCAAACTAAAACACTAAAACAAGTCATTAAAATGAATATAATTGAGCGAAGCTAATTTTTTTCTAAAATCAGACGACCTTCAAAACTGATTCATTATCATATTTTACAAAGTGAAGCTTCACAGATTACAGAAACCTTTAACAAATTTCCCTTTTTTTGCTACTATGGATCTACTACTCATCTGCAGCAATTCAATTCAACACAAAGAGGCAATTTTACACTAAAAGACAGTGAATTCTGCTACAGATAAGCTTTTAGATATATTTTAGCACATTAGGAAATTCAGTGGCCAGTATGATTAGGAGAATGCTTCCCATGTTCCTTAGAAAATGTCCAAACTTATCCTTTAACAGCAGACGATAAATGAGGTGCGCCCAAATAAGGTAAAGCATTGTGTTTGAACCCAGACAGACTAAAAGATCAGCGCTATTGCTACATGTTAAACTGTTGAGATAACAATGCCTAAAAGTCAGTACTGAACCGCAGTTTGCAGTACAAAGACAGGCAGGATGAGGAGCTGTTTAGGTGGTAATGAGGACCAAGCCACCAAGCACAAAGACAAAATGCTGTTCTTTGTCATCGTCTTTATGCTGCCTGCTGACTGATTTTAACATCAACAGGTTTGTAAACGGTTTGTATTTCTTACTAGCGTCTTACTGCTTTTGTATTTTGGAAATTTTACAAGTGTATCAGACTTGAGAAGCATTCAGAAAACGTTCAGTTCAAAAGGAGCCCAAACCTTGCACATATTCTACAATAGATTCAGTAGAGCAAACTTTTATGACCTACAGGCAGAAGGCCATGAAAAACACTCGGTCAAGTAAATGAAAGAATAATAACAGTGAGGAAAAAAATGACATTGTGAAATATGGTTTTGTAATAATACTAATAAAAATTGTGGGATATAATGATCCGGAGGCTTTGGGCACGTTGAAAAAGGCTAGAAAAACAGACTTGTGTCTGACAGTCTACGAGGTCTGCCTCTGGCTGTGGAAATATCCCTGACTGCTTGGCAGGGCCTCTGACTGCTGTTTCAGCCACTATCTTAATTCTCTCCTCTAACATGTGTAGGAAATTTACTGCTTCATTTCATCTTGTCACAAAGGAGCACTCTGCACCTGGCTTTCCCCCTTCCTCCGTCCACCGCTTGCTCCCTCATCTCTCCTCCCTCTTCAGGAGAGTCTTGAAACTAATGAGTTATGTTGAGTGAGACAGAAGCTCTTATCAAGCCTGTCACTGGCCCAGGGGCTTTTTCGTTCAGTGAGATAAGACAAATCAACATGAGAAATTTGGCTGTTACTTCAATGTACTGTAAAAATCCTCCTCGAGGGGAGCAGATTGTGCCTCAAACCACCGGCGAAAAAGAGCTGTTAATCCAGTAAGACGTTTACCTTCACAATGTTTGCCGTCTCCTTTATAGCCCGACTTGCAGATACATTTGTATGACTTTAGGGTGTTCTGGCAGATGGCATCGATGCTACAGTTGTCAAGCGCCTCCGCACACTCGTCCACATCTAGAAAAAGAGGAGAGAGAGAGGGACTGGTTAGTTAATGAAGCTGAAATGTTCCATATGATGGTGTCATTGGAAGACCACAGAATACAGATAAGGGTAATCAATCCATCAACTTGATTGTGCTACATTTGACCACTCAGTCAATCAGTAAATACCAAGACACAGAAACAACCGTGACAGTTTCAAATGTATTCCAATACCCAATTAACTGGACATTAGAAAATGGGTCATAAAAAAATAACGAATACAAATAATGTGCGTTTTTCAAGGACAAATAATATCCGGGTAAAATGTGAGTATCTGTACTTGTGGTGAAGGAACATCCTTGTTGATTAGCCGACAGAAGTCATTATTTCAATCAAAAATATTTTCTAAAGCTTAATTATGGTGATGTTCTGAATATAGTTTACTAATAACTAATAAATAGAGCAAATTGTGGTAGCGGCACCCACTTCAGGTGGGATACGGGGAATATAGTTGAACAGGCACACATAGAGATAATGGCATACTCAAAGTCATTAGGATTCATCCTGTGTGGACCATGAATGTCAAATTTTCATGACAAGATATTTTAGTCTGGAAGAAAGTGGTGGACCAACAGATAAAATCAAATATCAAAACCAAAACCAGTAAAATCTTGTAAAACAGAAAAACAAAACAAGCAGCCTTGACCCGGCTGAACAACACATTTCAGCATTTAAAAGGAAATGTAGCCTGCAGTATGACTGAAATCTGGATTTTGAAGCCCAGACTAACCTCTAAAATTCATGCTCGACTAGTTCTCATAGCCCCGAAGAACAGATACGGGCTAAGATAAAATAGCTCAGTATTAAGATAGCTGTTGTGCAACTGCTGGATGGAGAGAATTTGAAAAGATAAGGATGGAAATGGATTTAACCAGAAGCATGATCAGGTTTGCTCTATGGAGCCCCTAATCCCACCAAATCCCAGTTAACTAGCCCAGGTGTTTAGGATTACCCTCCTGCACACTGGGGAAGGGCAGCTTAACAAGGTTTACATAGCTTCCAATATCCACTCTTATCACAAACCCTCTGCAGGAGCCGGCTGATCCCAATGGGAAATAACCTGCAACCTAAACCCCTAAGCTTAGCATATTGGCTATATCTGCCTAGTCCTGGAGGACATGAATTCTGCTGTGAAAACGAGGACAGTGACAGCGTGGAATGCAAAAAACTCTGTGGAAAAGCAGAACGGCAAAATTGAACCTAACATACCCAACACAAGAGTTTAGAAGACCTTTAGGCAAACATCATGGAAAGATAACAACGTAAGTTTATTAATGCTGGTGTTACAGTCCAGTAATCATACTAACCCTAACCCTTTCACAGAGTTTGTTACTTAATAATCGTGTGAAGAGTCTAACGTGTCTGAATCAAGTCAATACAGATGGTATAGATATAATATATATATTTGTGCTAAATGCTAATTTCAGCATGTTATCATGCCTACAAAGACGACTGATAGCAAAAATGAAACTGAACTTTTGTTCAAGAATTAACCAATTTTTTTTTAAAACCAGACAATGAAATCTGAAATGAGACAGATAACTATTTGGCCCTGATGCGTGATCATTATGGTACATTGTCCATTGTATTTTCTGACGTGACGGATCGCGCCACTTTCCAGCATTGGACACTTGACGGACATGCATTAGGCAGTGTTCTGATAGATGATTGGCAGGTGCATTCAAGCTACACCCTACTGCAACCACACAATCACTGGCTGCACCTGATTGGACGAACACTGTCACTTGGGGTCTGCTCCTGAATTTCAAACCAGACCAAGATTGCAGCTCGTTTGGAAAATCTCTCTTATATTACAAAATAATTCACCAAAATGTGTTTCTGAAAACACCTGCGGCAAAAATAACAGCTGTGCATTTGTGAATCAGTCTATATTTAAAATTGACACATTTTTTAACATTTTTCGGGCGTTTCCAGAGGCGGCAGCAATCGAGGGGCAGCAACAGAGAGATGACTATAATGTGCAAACACTTGACTCGACTTGACTTGACTATGGTGTATCTTACAGATACGGAATAAACCTAATTACGATGACCTAAGTTCCCAATGGATGCCATTTTATCTAAGAATATGCGGAGAAGGAACAAAAAAAAGATAGTACTTGTTATCTTCGTTGGCTGAGTTAGTTGACATGAGGAGTGAATTTGGTTAGGGTCAGGTTAAGAATATCAATGTAAACCAATTCAGAGGCAGAGGAACTAAAACATTCTCAGTTTAATGCAAATTGAGCCCTCAGGGATTGAATGTAGCAGAATACACTGTAGGAGATCTGCAGCAGCTGAACTTAAGTTTGTGTACCTAGTACAAAATTTAAAAAAGTTAAAAACAATAAAAATGAATTAGCTAATTTTAAAGCCTATGAGCTGAACTTTTCACTTCAGTCATCTTCTGGGGACCACCGTTCTACAAACTACTCTCCACGTTTCCAAGAGACATGCTAGCTTTGTGACAGAGTATTAAATGCCTGAGTCTGGTTTCTAAGTTTAAAAATAGCAAACACATAGTCATGGCAGCAACAATGGGCTGTCAAATAAGGTGATACCAGCTAAGGTTTCTTCCAATAGTACCATCATTCCTGTAATGATTTGTCAGGTTTTCGTTTCTGTGCAACATTCGGTAATGAATATAGCACCTGGGACAGTTATGTCCCCTGTCTCGCTAAGTTTCCACAAAGCCATTTAGTGATGCAGGAGCTCCCCGAGCCCTGTATTGATTTATATTATGTGAGAACAATATGAATTCTCCTGAAGAGCAGCCAGGGCCCTTTCTCCTTACAGACAGGATAAGAGCAGGAGAGGCCGTGTGAGGAAGTGTTTTTCAAAAGATGAGGCATTAATCACAACAAAATATCTATCTTACTGTCAGGTTTCCTGGTGCCGAGTCTCAGTAGCAATTAATATTCATTACGACAGAAACTCAAAGAACACCTCTTTTCATCATGTTATTAATGTTACCGTTCGGAGCATCGGTTCACTTTATCTTTCACGTCTGCGAAGTTGTCGACTCTCACTCTTTCACTTGAACACACAGTCTCAGGCTCCCAAACACACTCTTGAAAAAACACGCCTGAAGTCGGAAACTGCAATTAGGATTCAAAGATTGACAGCGTAACACACCAGCAAAGGTTATGCAAGTCTGATATTCTCCAGAGGGAAGAAATTAAAATACATATATACAAAAAGTGCAAAACAAAACCTGCCAATTATATATCTTTTTTCAGCACAACTATGTTTGATGCTGTTGTTGCTCCAGGCCATTGTTGAGTAAAAATGAGCAGCACCAGATACTGCTGTAAATATCTCTGGTATGTAACTGCCGTGTTTTGATACATAATGACTTCGGTGCAATTCAATTTGATGACAGAGAGCAGCGTGCTATGCATTTAGGGTCTTAAACAAACAAAACAGCCCCTATGCTTGGTAAAAACCACGTAAAGCGGTGAAATTATGTAACAGACTGCACAGAAGCTGCTCCCTCGTCGCCCTCACATCTTTAAAGTTTGGTAAGTCTGCACTACAACTACATCCTTGTGCAAACATTGCTCATACTAAGTACAGTTAGAGCAGCAGCTAATAAAATAATGTGAGAAACCTATCAACAAAGATCTATAAATAGTCAGGCTAGGCCATGGCATGGATTTTGTCATTATCATCGTAAGTGTTTTAGCCTATTCAAAATAATGTGCTTTACAATGGCAGCTAGGGGGCTGAACATGTACTCATAGAACCGGAGTTACATCCGATAACTACAACTCGCTAATGCCGACTTCGTTAACGCGCCAACGGTAAAAACAAAGCACCCCAATTTCTCTGCAATAACCAACACATACGTCTTCATCTATGTCTTCAACACAAACGTCTTCATCTACTCCCACCTTCTGAGGAAGTGAAGACCCTGTCGTAAATATCCCTGTAACAACTGGAAAACTCATACAGGCTAGGTGTGCACTAACTATTTTACTGCTTTCTCAGTGAGGGCCAGCAACGTATGAAGCAGGATATGCTTCAAAACTCAAGTTTAAGGATGGATCGTTGCAGTTCAAGCTTCGAAGCTGTGTGTTTTATCAATGCTGTAGGTAACTATTTACTCTGAACTTGGCGTTTACACGTCCCACAGCTAATGTGGATGGCGTCTGTTGTAGCATGCTGGTACAACCTTGAGGTAGAATCATGTCTGAGTGGTGTATCGCTTTTATTTTAGTAATAGCGTAATATAATACTAAAAATTTCAGGTCATATCGCCAGAACCCAGTGAGACAAGTAAACTGTGATGATCAAACACTAATGCCAAATGACCCATCCCACATTCCCGTTGCCTTTGGTGTGAGCTTCACAAAATGAAATGCATACAAATCATGAAATCCTGGCCCACAAACTACGATAGTCCATCTTCATCAAAGCACTGTTTAGAAAACCCACCCATAAAAGTTACTGGGAGTACTCCAACAGACACATGAACAACAAGAGCTAAATGTGCTGGTCTTGTTGGAAACACAACATGTCTTTGCCATGGAAATAAACATGTCAGAGTCAATACATCCCTCCCTTCAGTCCAGAGGACGATCCCCTGAAAGCTTGAGGACAAAAAACAAACAAAACAACATGTAGCGTGTTCAGAAATACTGCGCTGGTAATTGACTCATGCCCAAGATGAAAAGATTGTGTTTTTCACTGAGTTTCTTTCATTCTTTTGTGTTGAAGGAATCACAGTTGTTAGGAACAAGTTAAGGCAGCTGAGGATGAAGCTGCCGCTTTGAGACAAGGATGAATAAACAAAGTCAGAACAACAAAAGCAAAGAAGAAAGAGATGTTGGGCAACACTCAGATGTTTAAGCAATTTCCTCTGGGGGAGTGTGTCATTTCGAATATCACTGCTGCTGTAGATCTCCTCTAGTTTATGCACTTTGAGCATATTAAAGCCACAAATAGCTTGAGTCTGCGTTTGAACCCACTGACATTCTCAGAAGATCGAATTCAATGATTTTGTCGGATTAAAACAAGTCGTACCATAAGGAAGCATGTTCTAAATTTCTAAATCCCTAAATGCATTGCCTCATGCTCTTGATTCTGAAAAACAGACTTTTCATTTTGGGAGGGTGGAGGTAGGAGGGCTAGGTGGGCATATAAAAGGGATTTATTCTGATTGCATTAAGGTTTGGGGGATGAAACATTCTTAAATCCTCAGAGGTGGTTATTAGGAAAGTTACTCTGAAAAGCCATTAGTCCATTTATTCCAAAGTAGTCTCTATATGTAAGTCAGAGCTGCCGGCTAAGGGCAGCTGGCCGTGGAGGTGAGACCTTGTCAGAGCTGCTTTTCCTCTCTGATTTATGGGACGGTTCTGGGATAAGCAGGGTATTTAGCCAGGCCGGCTGGTGGGGGTGTTAGCAGGAATAAGACTCAGAGGGGAGAGTGCGAGTGTGTGGGAGAACTGTAGAGCCGAAGGTGTGTAGTTCAAACATAGGGTAATGTTTACTTTGAGTGTTGAGACCCTCGCTGTTTGCTTTGCCCCAAACCTGCCCCCCTCCAACCCATCACCTTTCCTTCAGATACAGAAATAGACTTGAGTGGAGCTGGGTAACCCATAGGTGTAGCTTTACTCACGCTGCCAGCAGTGGACTTCAAAATAAAAGCAAAAAAATATGGACCAAGAAATGCATTCAGTCAATGGGAGCAGCTCAGTATTCAGCTGCGTTTTCCTGACAGAATGATTTGGTACAAGGTTTCACATTAGAGACAAGACATTCTTTGTCGACAGAAGCATTTTCAGATGAAATCTTTCATTTTCATGAGCTCCTTGCGGCAGAAGAGGAAGGGTGCTGGGTTCAGTTCCATAAAAAGGTGTTCTTGGGATCACAGTGTTTGTTATACTGTGTGTAATTACAAAGGAACATGTATTGTAATTATCCATCCTAGAACCGCACTTACACTATACTTAGGGTTGTGGTTGAGCAGGATGGGGTTAAGGTCAGGATAATTACTGCAGAGCAACAGAGAGTCTGAATGGCTGTACTGTACAAAAACATACAGTTAAATGTCTTCCTTCTATTCACTGTAATCGACCCACGTAATGACAATGGCTGCAACTGACAATTACCTTTAAAGTCAATTAATCTGCTGATTAGTCAATAAAATGTCCAACAAGTAGAGTGCATGCCTCCGTTTCACAGACATCCGTTCAATAGTTTTTGTGCAATCCTTCTGACAATCCAATCAACCAACAACTGGACAAACGATTGAAAGCACAACTTCCTAGAAGCCTCCTAGAAAGGCGTCTTCAAATAGCTTCTTTTGTCCAACCAACAGGACCCGGTTACTCAAGATAATGCACGGACCTCGTTGTCAGCAATTACAACTGATATGTCTCTTAAACTGAACAAGTCACAACCAACAAAATCAGCAGCACATTTATGCAAATAATGAACATGCTGCCATAATCCTCAGAGTGTGCTTGAGTCGTTCTTTTAATATGTAACATATGTACAACCACATTAACACAATAAAATTAGCAAACAGTGCTACATATGCTACATATGAATGTAATGTGGTGTGTGTCTCTGAGGTTGTGGAGAGGACAGGAACCATGGCTGCTCGTTGCAACAATATCACAGCACGCTGTGAAAACGTCGTGGGTTTTTCGAGTTGTGCAGGGCAGCAGACGGACCAACCTCCCACCGAAAAAAAAAAAATGGTTTTGATGAAATGCAGACGTCAACATTAACACAAAATTTAGCATCCCTCCCCCCCTCTCGCCTAGATCCCCTTCAGCTAATGAAGGGACACTCTGTTGGCTGTCCAGCAAGCCTCTAAAAAGTTGTGAATAAAAATATCAACTGCTTCCATTCGGGATATTTACACTCATCCTTCACACACTCTAAATGTTTAGGAATCATGACCACTGACTGATCCTGTGCTTTCAGAGACTGTGATCACAGCTTCAAAAAAAAACCCCAGTCCCTCCCTGCTTATGTCCACCAACCATGAAGCCTCAGAGTAACCTGGAGCAAAGGGAAAATGAAGAGGAACATGCAAGCTGAGTTTAAGGAGGGCGACATCATGTTAACAAGCCTAAAGAGAAACTTTTTTTCTTTTTTTTTTAGTTTTAGTTTCAGTTAACTACTCAGTACTACTCAGCCTTTAACACTAGTTTTATAATGTCCCGTAGTCCGTTTGCAAAAGTTTGATGATGTAATCAAATGAAAGATGCCTTTTGACTTATGTTATGGGAAAAGTTGGATTTTGTGGTTTAAAGTGTGACCCGCACTAGCGGCTGAAAGTCAGAATATCTTGACCTCTGCTGCTGCAAATTTGTTATCATTGATCTTTAATGTTTCTTGTGAGCAGAACGACAGTAATTTTCGGCTTATCTGATATATTAATCATGCATCCGCTTAATTTTCAGTAGAACAAACATTAAAGGAGCGCATTGTGGAATTAGTAACGCCGTTATCGTCTACATTATTTTGTAAACACATTTTTGCTCAGCTTCTTCAGTCCTGAATAAAAATGTGCCGCATTAAAGTTTTATTCTACAAATGTCTGCCTCTGTATTTCGCAAACACTGATAAATAATGGACGTGTATTTTGGGTTCGTGCCATTACAACAGTTCGACTAACTCAAACCAACACGCACACGATCTTTGTATCTTCCCCCTTTCAATCTGTTGATGCCTGCGTGAGCATTTTACCGTGTGTGCTTTCCAACAAAACTGACAGTGACAATGATGAGCCTTGAGACCGCGGAGTAAAGAGCAACTCGACTCACCTGGCGTCATTCATAAAACATTTCTCAGCCTCAAACTCTGTGAATAAATAATGGACATTCTCTGTGATTTTGATCAGAGACCGAGCATCTGGTGCTGTGCCTTCTCGCTTAGCATGTGTGGCCTTAATAGACTATGACTCACAGACCTCCGGACCACCTCCACAAGAAAAACACTTATTACAGTAATTAAGTGAATCATGGAGTAATACTACCAGCATGCAGACAGAGGGGCTGACATGACACACTCTTAGCGCTGTGGGTCTATTACATACCATGCTCAATAATTGAGCATAACTTGTGACCGTTTCCCATTAGGAGCAGAAGTGACATGAAGTTCATTTGTACCTTTCAAGGGGTTTATTTCACCCTTCTTGGCATGTGTCCTCCACTGTTAATGACTTCTTGGCCTCGTGCAGCATATTTTATATACGGGAAGGGTGGCACTTAGTCCAGCTGTATACCTTATATTTATACAACCAGAGCTAACTGACATGACACTCTCCCCTCTGCACACAGCAATTACATTCATTGGTGGTTACTTTAAGCAGATACAGTGCCGACTATAAAGATGGCAACATAGCAATTACAGCACAAGTGTGATATTTTTAGTTGTTTCCTGTCAAACTGAGGTATAAAGTGAATGGTTCTCTGTGTAAGCTGTGGGGCAAGCATTAACTACTGAGGGCTCAGAAATGTGAAGTTCAGCCAGCTGGAACTGACTGGATGTGGGCTTCAGTTAAATTGCTGTGAGACAGCACAATCACTTAATGTAAACATTTCACTCATGCAGGCGTATCAAGTGTTTAATGGCCCCCCTCATTACTGCTACTACTGTACTTCAATCGGACTGCGTGAGGGGACTCCGGGGAACAAAAAATAAGGTTCTGAAGAGAACAAATGTAAAAGGAAACATTTTCTGGTAGTTCTTCTGAGATATTTGCCAGTGAAACCACATTCAATTTAACCAATCAGACATGAAGACTAATTAAATATTTGCAGCTTTACTTCGTCACTTATGATAATGAACGAAGCGCCTTCGGGTTTTTGACTGTTGGTTTAACAAAGGAAGCAATTTTAAGACATCACTTTGGGCTCTGGGAAACTCCGTTGAGCATTTTTCAGTTTTATTTTTGACAATTTATAGAAAAATATATAGACTAAATCACAGAAGAAAAAATAATTGTCAGTTGCAGCCCAAACAATGCAAGTTATAATGACAATATTGAATCTGTAATAATCTAGCCAGCTGAGAGAAAAGACCGTCCATATTTTGGCAGCGTCCAAGCAGACTACTTTAATGTCTTTAAAGGGACACTGGAATTTCTGCGTTGTGTTGGTTTATGTTCGCAGACTCCGTTTCCAAACTTAACATTAGCTACTGTTGCTCTCTGTTAGCAGGGCAGAGAGAGGCACTGAGACGAGGCACTCAGGAACGCGCATGAAGTCCCATCCCTTGGACAGTCGCGTTTAATCCACAGTGCAGCATCTTTAAACAACCTAAACACATCGTCCACAGGCGTGTACAGGCAACCAAGAGAGACGGAGAACGTCTCATTTTCTAAAATGTAAAAGTAAAGTAAATCATTTGTAAATAAACACCAAAACCCGGATATATTTAGTTTATGTACGACCAAAATCAGTTCCCCACATTTAAGAAACCATGTGTTTGTCATTTTTGTTTGAAAAGTTACAATAGTTGGGACTTTTTGTTTTCATTTCAGTATCTAATTTGATACCCCAATGATTATGATTATGATGATGATTATTATTATAATAGTTGAAAGCTACTATTGTGTTGTCATTACAACCTGGCAAATGACAGGGATTGCAGCACTCCCAGTCATTTCTAACCTATCACTGCCTCAGTTTGTCGGTCATTCTGCTGCATACTTTCCTGAAAAATCTTCAGATATTCAAAGTGTATCCTGTAATTAAACCCTGCAGCACCACGTCATGTCTGGCACCTCCAAATAGTCTTTTATAATTATAAAACTGTAGTTGTGTGGCCGTTTTGTATTATTCAAAGCAGGTTTAAAGGCTGATGCAAATATTTCTTACTCCCAATTATCCAGTAAACAGACACCCACTCACCTCAACTGCTAGTTGATGCACAGCCTGTCACTGTCGGTTCATCGCAAGGAAGCGCTTGTAATTATGTGGATTCCATTAAATTTGAAATTACATTTTCACACTGAAGGAATAACTTCATCAATAGCTTTTCTGTTCATTTGGCCATAAAATTTGGTTTTCCTGAAATATTTTTAAGACACCTGGCCAATTCAAACCTGTGTATAACACACATGTCAACTATATGCAGAAATACTTCAGTATCACTGCTGTGATCATTGCAGAAAACTATGCTTAAAAGTACAGGATGCGTGTAGAGCTGAAATTATTAGTTGATTAATTGCTTGGTTGATCAACAGGAAATGAGCTGCAACTATTATGATGGTAAGATAAAAAATGCCAAAATTCCTCATCTCTAGCTAATCAAATTTGAATATTTTCTCACCGTATTAGTCTTGTATGATTATAAACGAAATATATTTGTGTTTTGGACTGTTGGCCAGATAAAACAAGATGTTTCAAAGGCCTCTGGGAACTTGTGACTGGCATTTTTTGCTATTTGCTGATTTATTGTCAGTTAATAGAGAAAATAATCACTAGATTCATGTTTATTGAAAAGAATCCTTAGCTGCAGCCCTGAATGCCTGCATGGTGGATGGTGTAATGATTTAGAACAAAAGAGCACAACCACTACTTGATGTATAAGCTATTACAGTCTGCAGTAAAAATATATATGGAGTTCACCACGGGTGATTAAATACTGCAGAGGGTCATATGGTTTTTCCCATGCCTCTGTCCATTGAGGAAGTCTCATATTCATCAGTGAAGTCATCCCTCTTTCTACCCAGAATGCATTGGCCATAACCCACCAAATAAATAACTTGGCTTTTTTCATCTGGATTCCTTGATGTATTGGGTTGGATTTTTCCATTACTAAGCAGAATAAGACCATTTCCTTTCACTTGCAGCAGTCTCTAAAGCTGGCGCTCACCATCAGGAATGTAAACACACACAGTCTGTAAACAAGGCTCTCTCTGACCCCCAACCCCCTTCTGACAACGCTGACCACTGCAGACCAGCCTAATGACGTCCCTCGCTGACCCCCCCCCCCC
>OMLP01009173.1:14515-26319 GCA_900302685.1 Spondyliosoma cantharus | reverse complement strand
CAAATGCGATGTGTGTTTTTATTTTTGCTTGTGCGTGTACGTGGATGGCATGGACAGGAAAAGGAGGCCAGGAACTTTTTAAACACTGACAACATTTTCCCCAATGTCTGCCGGTTAACTCGTTGCCGTTTACTTTAATGTCAGACGTCTTAAAACAGCGTTGATATCAAGTCCTATGAAAAATGACAGCCCTATTTAGTGTTACATCACCAAACAAATTGTGTTTAATTAACCCTTTGACTGACCAGAACTACAAAGAACTGCGCTTAGAGTATTTCTGCTGCATTCCATAACTTGAAAATGCAGATTGAAGCTTGAAGCTGTCGTCTGGAGGAGAGGGAGAGGGTAGGATGTATTTGTAGACTGCAGTGTTTGCACTGGGTTAGTGAGTGAAATATTTATATATGGTGGCATAAAATTGGTGTCTGTTCCTTTGTGCGTCATATTTCCTGCTCTGCTTTGTTTA
Organism: Spondyliosoma cantharus; assembly: GCA_900302685.1. Taxonomy (NCBI): domain Eukaryota; kingdom Metazoa; phylum Chordata; class Actinopteri; order Spariformes; family Sparidae; genus Spondyliosoma; species Spondyliosoma cantharus. Next base: position 25,853 of record OMLP01009173.1, on the reverse strand, counting down.
TATACACGAGGAGGCTAGACCGCTGAGGGTTCAATTGTCTGTAAACTTGCCAAAGGAACTTTGGTTCATCGCGTTTTTGTATTTATGTTTGCCGTTGTGCACCTAAAATGCCTGAAGGTCGGAGATGATGATCTTTGCCGGAAAAATTCCCACCTAGACGTTTCCAGTTCATTTTAGCAGGTTAAATCAGGCTAAATTAATTTTGTTGGAATCTGGGTGGCAATTTTATTGGTTAAGACATTTTTTCAATCAATAATTACCCACTTCTCGTGGCTGATACCAATGATAAAACCGATAATTCCACATTTCGGGATTTTAAAACAAGTTCCCAACCTGTAGTTTGTTTACACACGATGGGAACGCTAATGGGGCTTTCCGACAGAACGCAAGAACGGCGCCGCTGCGCTCTGAAACGCATTATTAACATGGAGCACTGTGTGGCTCTACCCAGGTGTTTTTCTTCTTCTTCCTCTTTATCTTCTTTTCCCTTTGTTAATTGGGGGATCACAACCATCTTTAAAGGAGTGAACATCTGCCTACTTTGTAAATGCTGTGCTTGTTGAGTCGATGAAAGCATTTTGGCTCCGGATCATCAGCTCTATTTATCGGCTTGTATTTCACTGACACCAATAAGAAGCCGGAAATATAGTTTTCTCCATATATTTACACTATAATTCCTGCATCCCTATTAACTTCCTTTACATACAGTATCCTTTTGCCCATGGCTCTGCTTATCAATTGAAAACAAGCTCTTGTTTTTACACCAATAAGCACACATTTTCCACTGAGATCAGGCACTGTGCATTGTTCCTTAAAAATCAACTTTCTCCTCCCACAAACGGAGTCATCGTCAGACGAGGAGGGACACACAGCTCCTTCCTCTGCTCTGCACATCCCTCCTGAGACAAGCCCATCACTTGAATCTCTGAGCATTAGCCATCAAAGGCCCATCCCCGGCTACATTAAATGTATTTAGATCTTACAAAGTGCTCCCCCTTGAATCCATCACTTCTTTCAGTGACTTAAGACACACAAAGAAAAGGAGAAAAAAAGAAAAAGGAGGTTGAGGAGGAGGAGAAGGGGGGGCCGGCCAACAGGAGAAAAAGGGAGCTGGGGGGGATTTACGGTGACAAAATGCCGGGGTCAGGCAGGGTGTGTGGCAGCGGTATTGATCAGCGAGGCACGCAGCGCACACGTGGCCCGAACCCTGACCCTTAAATAGCGAATGAATCTCAATCCAATAGACTGGAGTGTCTGGTACAGCTTACACACACACAGGGAGAGAGACACATAAAAAACACACACACCACACAAATATGAATACACTCACCACTCGCCTCGCTGCTATCGCTAGTAAGTGGCGACACCATCCCCCCCGAGCAAACCCGGATCAATATCAGCAGAGCATGATTTCCACATTATGGATTGGAAGTTCCTTAATAAAAGAAAAGGTGTGCATCTGTGTATGAGCGCCGATGTTTACATGCGTGTGCAGTGTGTGTACAATGCTTGTGTAAGTGGACGGAGAGAGAGGATGTGAAAGAGACTGAAGGGAAGGAGGTGACAGCTACAAGAAGACATTTCCTCGATGAATAAGAAAGTGTAGAGAGGACACACGGACGCAACTTTTTCTCTAGACATGCAAACGTCGATGTGGTCTGCACATTTCAGTATTCAAAAGAGAAAGACTGAGAAAGAGCGAGACAGCTCAGTGCATCACCTCCTGGGCTGTGAGCTGCTTCACACAAACGGAGATGGAAGCATAAAGGTATGGGGCGGGGGGAAAGAGGTTAATGGCTAAAAAATAATGCATGGAAAGACGGAATACTCGGCCCAGCTCGGCCCCCTAATTACACTAATTGAATGAAATCCACACAGGGACATATATGTGAGAATTATGGCGTAAGCAGAGCAGCAGTGTGGAGATATTAACATGCAGCCACAAGGACATGCAGAGCGATAAAAACACACCGGACGACTGTGCGTGTATCCATGGTATATCACATTATCAGGTGTCGTTCGTGAGAATATTTATTTATTGGAAGGTGTTGTTCGCCAGGTTAGCAGAGGAAGCGATCATGGTAAAGATATATTTTCCACTTCTGGTTTTGAGCTGACTTTAACCCTTCATGATTTACAGACATGATGCTTCAACAACTTGGAGGCTGCATATTCACCAGTAAAAAGGGTCAATTAGAGTCTTAATGGTACAGATATGATAATATAGTCTGAATAATCCAGCTGTTCGGCCTTGTGCATCCATTGTTTATCTGTTTTTTCTACTGTAACTGAGTGCAGTTGTTCTTTTTGTATGCTTTTTTTTGTACAGTTATAGTTACAGACCCTTTCTCCACCTCCCTACATTCGTATTTTGGGGGGAATTTATCTGCCCCCCAAAAATCACTCAGTATAAACAGTTAGAGTTGGGATCTGTTTGCTAGCAATTTTTCTTAAAATCCATAACGATTCTGCGATATTATTGTTATCGTGAATTTAATCATCCAGTGAAAGTCACAGAGCCAATGCATTTCAAACACAGATTTTTCAAATATGCTTACTTTTCTATTTTGCTATAAGCAGCTTTCATGTCTTTAAAGAAACAGTAGGACACACTGTATGGTCAATGAAACCTTTATAAAAGAAAAAAAACAAGTTCTTAAAACAATTTACGCAAATGTATACGTAGGTTTCCTGGAAGTGCTTTCTTTAATATAAAATAATAAAACACACTTAACAAAATAAAAGCACATTTCTAATCTACATTTATGTTTTTTCTCACAAAGGTCACCGAAGTTGAGATCAGCCTCTGCTTTACATTACTTAGAATATTAGAAATTATTGGGATCGGACCTTTCCAATTCAGCCCCATATGTAGATTGCCTACCTACATGAGTGCAAACAAAAAACTGCTTGGATTATTCTAATGTCAATGAAAGGCTCCCCTCCTTATTTAATGCCCCCTGCCCACTTTGCATCTCTGCGTTCTCGATGTCGAAACACATTCACCCCTCGACCCTGCACAGTTGCGCGCAGGCACGACACAAACATAAGGCTTTACTAATAATCACTTCTTCTGTCTTCTTAACACACAAACACAAACACACCAGAAACACTCACTCTCTCACACACACACACACACACACACACACACACACATACCTCCCTCTCTCCAACAAACACAAAACCCTTTTACGTAATGAAATTACAGCGAGTCATACGTTACACCGTCCGCTAGAGTTATGGGTACATTTTACATAAAATTCACATCGAGCGCATTGTCCGGGATGCATGTGTGCATACGGATTTACATTTTAGAGGGTATTAAAGAAATGAGCGGGGTGCAGTAAAAAATAGAAAGGGAGGGAAAAAAATGAAAAAGCGGCCCAATTTCCTGTTCTATCATCTCAAATCCTGGCAGCCATAAATAACATGAGCGCGCACCCACGTTCTTCCTCGATGCAAACACACACGCTTGCACAGGAAAAAAAAAAATCAACGACATGCAGAAAATGTGTTATTTTGTTTGTCTGATTTTTGCCTGCATCTGAAGAAACCATTTTCATTTTGATGTCACCAACTTTGCACTTTTCACACATCTCCTGCCCGTCTCCATCCAGAGGCCAGGATCACCAGGGGGCACGGAGCCACCTCCTCTAGGCCAGCCTGGGCCACCCTTAATCCAACATGGCTCGCTGGATTCCAACAAGCAAATCTCATATTTCTAAACACTGGATTATGCTTTTCTTTTATTACTGCTGGAGCCCGGAGGAGAGTCGTGGGGTTAGGGGGTAAGGCCGAACTGATAGGATTACCGGAAAAGCCTGTGGACTTAAATATGAAGGGAGGAATAATAATAATAATCAAAAAAAAAAAAATACATATATGTGTTCATTAAGATGATGGCCGAGCGGAAAAACCTGAATAAAAAAGAAGGGGCTAAAAATACTGATAAAAGGTAAAAGTAGGTCTGACACAGAAACATAATCCCACGATAAGCTCAAAAGCAGTTCAACGACGACACACAAGACGGTCGCGCAAAACACACTTGATTACACGCAGCGAGGAGGAAACTTACATACGCACATATAAGCTCCCGAACAAAGAAATGTGCATACCGGCTCAAGAGAAGAAGAAGGGGGGAAAAAAAACACATACACACAGACAGAACACAAACACAGACGCACAGATAAACCATGTGGGGCAGACGCTTACGACGCTACAGATAACCTTGTCGCGGCGCAGCCCTCGTGCTATTCCTACATGTGTATATTTTTCCCAGTGTTCACACCTTTATGAGCGTAATAATGCCATCATGCCTCGGGTGTCACGGCGTGCTGAGAACAGCAAAGAAGGAGAAGCTAGGAGAGAGAGGGAGAGGGAGAGAGACGGTGACTGGGAGACGCAGGGGGTAAAAATGACCTTGCTGGAAAATAACAACAGCAACCCTTAATGTGTTGCATTACAAGATATGTGATAAAACACTTTTATGGGGAGGGCTGTAAATGCTGCGGGCTCATCCCGCACTGTGCCCACTCAGCGGCCCATTTCCTCAAGTGTGTGTGTGATCGGGGAGGGGCTGATGTCCAGTGTCCAGATCCAGAGATCCTGAATGGGGGTGGGGGGCACTGACTAATTGTCTTTGTGCTCACCTTGGTGCAGGTTTGTACAGGGTAAATGAATATTTTTTCCCCCCTTCTAAAGTCATGCAAACACTTGTACCCCTCTTGGTGTTGAACGCCAGCTGAGCATCATTAGTTTTATGTGCGTCTGTTTTTCTCTTGAGGCTTTTTATCGTAATGAGAGCTTCATTGTGGCCGTGCAGACAGATGATACATATATGAGTTTGTCAAGTTGAAGAGGGTGTTGTTTGTGTTTTTCCCTTCCCACTCTCTGTGAGTGTGTGTGAGCTTGACAGAGGAGCACTGGGAGTATGGACCTAAACTCAGCATTGCCCCCTGATGGATGTGTCGCAGAATAACAGCGCCTCAACCTGAAGTATATATAGGTTATATAACAACTCACAATTATTTTTACTGTCCATTAATCTGCTGATAGTTTCTTGAGCGAAATATTGGTTTGTTTGGTTACAAAATGTCAGAAAATAGTGGAAAAGCCCAGTCACAATAACCGTAATCGGTAAGTGATGCCTTAAAATTACATGTTTTGTAAATGTATTGCCACATCAGACAAAGGGAGTCATCATATCCTCAGAACTGAGAAGCTGAAACTAGATGATATTTATTTCTTTTTTGTTTGAATTTGAATCTTGTGCTTAAACGGTTAATCAATTACACACATGATTGTTAACTATACTTCTTTATCAATAATTGTCTAGATTAGAAGCTCTTAGTAGAGATACGACACTGTTTTAACATGTAGCAGTTTGCTTTTACTGCTGCTGTTCAAATCGACGGATTTGATTGAAATATACGGTGCAATATAAAAACCTGTTTTGCAGCATCCATTAACCGTACTTCCTTTTGACATTTTGATCATGTATCCAGCGCAATAACCTGTAGAATTTATAACTGTAATTCACAGTAGTATACCGTCATATTTATACAAATCAAAGTAATATATTGTGTTTCTACAATAACCGAAAGTTACTAACAATTTTATTGTGAAAGTACAGTATTATGATGAAAAGCAACATGTAATTATTATCGGTAGTTCTTGAAATTATATACATTTACAGTAAAATTTGTACAATGTACTGTGTTTTTATGTTACTCCAAACATATACCCTTTTAGCATGTTAGCCCATTAGCGTGCGCATCTTTCTGGACCACTTGTAGGCCTGTTAGCCTGATGTTTGCATGTTGTTAGCCTGTTGGCATTTGTGCCTTGTTACTGCATGGGGCTGTACCCTAAATACAGTATTTCCTTGAAATGTACCATTTTAACTTTTTTTTTTACTGTTGCTTCAGAAAGCCTTCTTCTTCGAAAGAATATTCTACATGTATTTGTCTCAATGGAAACTCCACAAGCTTTTCCATCCATTCTTCTTCTCTATTTTAGCATGCGCACATCTCGGCTTGTCAATTTCATTGTTTTTAAACTCTGAAAATGTGATTGCTCTCTCTCTATACCTCTGTGTCCACTTCTGTCTCTGTCTGCCTCTATCAATCTTCCTCTCTCTGTCGCTCCTTTTCTTTATCCAACGTTCACCTTCCTCCCCGTTTGTGGACCCTGACACTCCCTCCGGCCCTCATATCCAGGCAGTGTAGATGTTAGGCCAGGACTTATCGATCAGACTATAAATTACCCATGCATCACTTCTCCCCTCCTCGCCGAGCGTCTCACATAGCCGTCTGAGACCTTAAAGAGAGAAAGAAGAGAGGGGTGGGATGGGGAGAGAGAGTCTCCAGCAAATTGTTAATTAAATACGAATCAATCCGCTGCCATTTATCAGGCCATGCGTCCAACTCACCTTTAAGAGAAGGGGGTAGAGAAAGTCGGGGGGAGAGGAGGGACAGGGGGGAAAATCAATAAGGCGGACTGAGGGGAGGGATAAGTGTTTAATCCACCAATCAAACTATATCATGGCCATTATAGAGAGACAACCAGACATTATGGGGTGAACAAGGTGGGTTTACGTTTCAGCATCTTTTAGCCGACAATGGTATGCAGCATTGAGAAGGTTTTGTCCAGGCTCACTGAGGCGAGGTATGCACAAATCAAACACAAACGATGCATATTAGCTTGAAAGTATTATTCAGTATTTGATCATTGCAGAGATACCTTAAAATCCATATAAAGTAAACCGTTGGTTTATGTTGGCAGACTCCATTTCTAAACTAATGTTAGCTAATGTTGCTCTCTGTTAACGGAGCGTAGAGCGGCTCTGAGACGTGGCGGTCGAGAACGTGCAGAAAGGCACATCCTTTGGACTATTGCGTAAGATCAGAGCCGGAATGAGTCGTCTTAAAATCAGTGAGTTTTTGTTTTAATTGGTTGATGGTTAAATGCCTTAAAACCAATTCTGTGGTTAACTTAAGCTCAAGATCATTTGTTTCACGACACAAAATACGTCAGTTAGTAACCCACTTGTGAATTTTAAAACATTTACGTCTTGTAACAAGTGGCTAAATGAGACTACAGAGATTGTCAGGGACATTAAGAGTCATCATGCCGTACACAGAGACTAGTCTGTCTTTACAGGCGGAGATTGATCAAATTTAAAACACCTCATCATAACCTAACATGTACCCTAACCCCGACAATGGTGTGTAAGGATATGGGAAACAGCGTTTAGTTGGGGAACACTATTCAAAGGGGAGGAAAACTTTGAGGCAAGAGTGCGTTAGTAACAAATAGCAGCACATTGAAAAGACAAAAATGTTCACCTAACATTGCATTTGTATCTATAGCTTCTTAATGCATAGAGTAAACCACGGTGCACATTGTCTCTGCATGCCTGTGTAATTTGTGTATATGCTTCATTGTGTATGTGATCGTCTACACATGTATCGGTGTGCGTGTCCTGCCTTTCTATTCCTATTATAAACAATAGTCCATGTGAGTGTGTGCATATTCACACTGATGTGTTAATTATTTCTGCGCTGGCTGACCAGAGAGGCTCACCCAAAGTCCATAAATCTGCGTAGACTGAGAATAACAAGTGATCTGGCCCCACTAACTGTAAATCTCGAAGGAGAGTGCTAAAGTTAGCGGAGGCAGGAAAACGAGCCTGATAGGAGTTTTAGCACGTTTTACATTGACTGAATGACTCACGCAGTAGGCCACTCTGTGGTTAGAAAACAGCCGACTGATGTCAGGTTGGATTTTGATGAAGCAGCAGAGAAGGTTTCTCTGACCTGAACTCCTTTGCGACCTTAGATTGTTCCGACATGAAAATTAAAAAGGTGACTTTTGTCCAATGACTTGTTTAAATCCATGAATAATATGCTAATGTTTTACTGGATGTACAACACAATAAACACCAAAATGTATGTAGGTCATAACAAATTGGTCAAAACTTGTCTTTTAGGGCCTTGGCTGTACCTGTAAGAAAGATTGAGTCCAATATCTTGTTTCAACCTTTGAGTTTGTTTTTTTAAATTTGCCATTAAAGTAAGGCAGATTAAGTCGAACCAGTCTTTTTTTTATTAGAGTTTAGCCTCTAAAAAACACCCTGGGTTTTATTGTGTCAGAGATCAAATGAACCTCTTTCTATCAAATTAGATCTGGTTTTTGAGCTGTTTCTGTTCAAGATTCTTGGAGCGTTGGTGCTATTTATTGAACCAGCCTGTACCAAATTAGAGCAAAACCATTGTAGCCAAGGTTAAGTCTTCAATGGACGACGCAAGCAATTTTTGGTTCTAGTCGGGAACCAACTTTTTTCCAAACCTCCAAATCTCCAAAAGTTAAGGGATCAACAAAGGCACTGTATTACAATTCATCCTCGGAGGGACATGGATTTTGTAAACAATTAATTGAAATTAATCAAATAGGTGTCAAGACATTTCACTCAAAACTACTGATGTCAACTTTACTGGTGGTGCTGGAGGAAGAGCCCAAGGATCAACAAAAGTCTGTGACATTGTCAAGGAACATGTACAGTATGTATGCACCAAATGTTCTGTCAATCCATACTATAGTTTTTCAAATAATTCAAAAATCAAATAAAATCAAAAATCAAATAAATCGAAATGGTTCAAAATGGATGACCAACCAACAGCCCGACATTACTATCCTTACAGCCACGCTACTAGCATGCTGTTAAATTCACTATAACCTCTAAATTCGAGGGAGTCCACATTTACTCCATGAGCTTGCAGTGGGTCTTCAATTAACAAAAGAGATTTCCCAGCATCTACAAACCTTGTGGCATACTTGCATGCCTTATTGACCCAGAACTATGTCATAACCGCTATCCAAACAGGGAAACTCTTACTTCTCCTTCCCTAAGAACCCTGGGAGCTTAACAATCATCCAACATCTGTCTGCAGCCCAGAGAAAGGCAGAGGCCCAGATGTCAGAGAGATTGGTCTTATGGGAGTAGGCTTCTTGGCCCCTTCACTGGGCAGCCCAGTTAGTGAACTAGGATTAGAGTTACGACATATCCTGGAGCCAAACATAGCCGGACTCTATCCTCGGCTTGGGAGATTGTAACTGTAAGAAGAGAGATAACTCTGCTGTTGTTACATTTTCCACTTCTGTGATCAAAAAAAGGAAGAAATACGTAGATAGATGCGTGTTGATAGATTCAGTCTAGATTCAGTCTGCTAAATCCAAATGTTTTCACCCATTTACTAAAAATGTTACGTTCAGTGGTGACAGCGCTAGAATAATGACTACATAGAAGACAAATTAACAAGGTGTTCTAGATACAGAACAGTCAGTGCGAGCAATAATGAGCCAGATTTATGATGTCTGCATAGACAAATATTTATCACTTGTCTTCCAAATATTGCTTTTGGCCTGTTGCCTCGTCGCTACCAATTCCAATAATTCTAAAATCCTCTTTTAATGTCAGTATGTGTGTTTCAGTGTGGCATTTTTATCTCTCCGTGTCTGTATATTTCTTTTTTTTTTCTTGTTATCTTCCGCTAATGTGTCTTCCTGGGTGGGTGGCAGAGCTCGTTCCAGGCAGCTGGATTGTCCTCTATTAGTGCTGCTTCTGTTTCGCGGGGCGTAATCCTCTCCACTGGAGCCTCGCCTCACTCCTAATCTGAGGCACAATCTCTCCTGCAGATGGTTCTCTCCTTAAGCACCGCAAAAGAAGTGAGCTCATCCCTATCTCTCCTGTTATCTCTCAATTCTCTCATCCCTTTCTCCCGATATCACTCCCTCATTTCTCATCCTCAACACTTGATTTTCCTGCAGAACCATAAAGCGTGGAGCACATTCAAGTGGGCCCTCCAAAGCGGTGTGAGTGGGTCAGCCTCGTTTCCTGGAAGTCTTTAGCAACCGAAATAAAAACTGTTCAAGAAAAATGCTGGTTTGTTACAACACATTTCCCTTTTTTCCAGCATTTCTAACAATTGTAATTATAAAGGACTTGTAATTTGTAACCCGTGTGAAATGAGGGCATTCCTGTTTGGCATATCTGAGCCACAAGCAGTTCATTTCTATTCTTGTGCATTGTTTCTGGTTTATTTAGCTCACCCTTGGCTGACATGTGGCCATGCTATGACCTGCTTTTCAGGCCGAGAGGAGTGGACCGCCGAAGTGCCGTCATTCCATGTTTTTGTACAAAGCGACTTACAGTAATTCATACATTCATACACTGATGGCAGTGGCTGCCGTGCAAGGTGCCGACCAGCAAATCAGGAGCAGTTTGGGGTTCAGTGTCTTTCCCATGAACACATACAGACCAGAGGAATTGAACCAGCAGCCTTAGGTAACAAGACGCTGAGAACAGCTTGTTAATTGAGTTATAAAATGATATTTTCCGATTTTATATCATTGCGTCATTAACACTGTAAATGTAAAATTTCTGAGTTTGAATTTTGGTACTGTCACAGTTTCATTATTGTGGTGAGCTAATGCAGACTTGATGGTGACTGTGATGGATTACACAACCCCAACAGGTTCTATGAGTCCACTAATTGATTTTCTTGCTGCACAGAATGGATTGGAAGACAATGGCTGCTTGTAAGGGAAAAAACAAACCATAAAAACAAAAGGAAAACATTATTAGGTATGTACAGAATTTGTCAGAAAAGAGGTTAAAAAAAAACGTATTTGAATTTGAATTTCTATTTCAACAAAATACAAAGATAGACTTTGGATCATAGCCTACATTTAGAATTCGCACTCGATGTTTTTACATTAAGTGTTACAAAACTTTACCAAGAACCCTCTTCCCTGGAGGACTTTCACCTTTTCCTCCACTCCTCCCCAAGCAGCTACACAAACAGGCCACGCTGATCGTTGTTGTTTTCTCTACATGCTGTGCCAGGAAGGGCAAAGTAAAGAAAGGGATAAATGATGAGGGTCGATGGACAATAATCTGAGGCCGGTTTCTATGGCAACGGGGAAATGAGAGCCAGGTATACAATTTGAGTCAGTAAGCCACGAGGCCCGGCGCAGTGATCAGGTGCTGTCAGGGAACCAGGGAGCGGGAGTTAAAGCTTTGGGTGTTGGAAAATGGATTGCGGGTCGAGATTCACTGCAGAGGGAGAAGCCCGAGGAGAGGCCGACGAGGGGGAAGGAGGCGGGGAGGTGGGGGGGGTGGAGATGAGAGTTGCGGCACATTTTTCACAGCAGACAAAAACATTTGCTGGGATATCAATTTGGAGCCGTGAAGCAGTCTTCCCCTCCTGCCCCATCATCCATCATCTTTCCGTGCTAACCACCACTTGGCCACTCCATACCACCCCCCCCCCCCCTC
>OMLP01009167.1:1442-16045 GCA_900302685.1 Spondyliosoma cantharus | reverse complement strand
GGGGCATTAAGGCACTGCAGGTGGGCTTGGATTAACAGGGGAAGAATATGGAGCGAAACGATGTTGATTGAATAAGATTTATGCCGGGGCTGCACAATATATCAACATCGCAGTGTGGTCACATGACCGGATGTGCAGCGTCAAGTGAGGTAAATTAACTCAAACATGTCAGGCTACAACTTGCGGTTCTCATTTTCCATGACTCATTTATGAAGACGTCTGTCTAACATTGCATAATTTAGTCTGATTTAATGGATCTTGGATACGTGGCCTTCTTTGGCTCTTTGATAGAATGCACTCCCCTACAAAAACATAGAGCAAATAGAGCTCTTCAGGTTATTTATAGGACATTTCTGAATTGTTTTCATATGACAGAAAACCAAAATATCACTGTGTCAGTTTTTTCCACTATCATGCAGCCCTAATTTATGGAGAGAAAATAAACAAACAGTTTGCTGCTGCTATCGCGCTGAACTTTAAATGAGGGAAATGTACAACTTACCTAGCATTGTTAATGATTGATACAAATTGTGGCGTGGGGAGCTGTAAACTTGTTTGCATTTTCTATCCCAGCTTTTATAACCACTTGTAAATTTAAAGCTGCTGTAATTGTTGTCATCATTTTAGCTATCTTTCTCTCCATTTTGCAGTCAGTTCCTCTTTGCATCGTCACATGAACGCAGCCTGTGGATGATTTGTTTAAGCTGTTTAATGCTGCTGGACTGTGGATTTCTTTGTGAAGGACTCGGGTCAGAAGGATGTGACTTTATGCACGTTCCTCGAGTGGCTCGTCTCAGTGCCTCTCTCTGCTCCGCTAACAGAGAGCAACAGTAGCTAACATTAGTTTAGAAAGTAACAACTGGCTTTCAGCACAACACAAAAGTTACACAGAGCCAGATTTTTTACCATCATATAATCATTTCTCTGACAAGGAAAATATAGTCTAGCTGGTGTGTGAAATGAAAGTTAGTTGTGTGTTAACGAACAATACAAGTTTCTGTCTGTAAAGCAGTTTGATAAACAGGACTTATCAGATGACATTCCCGCGTCCTCCTTTGTGAGCGCGTTTCTGAGAATGTAGACCTGATGTTGTTAGAGGAAATGTTGGTGAAATCCCCTGTAATGTTACCCTTGCAGTGCACATCACGTGAGTATTTTAGGCACCCTCATCATGAGAGAATAGTATAGGCGTGAGGAGTTTCAGTGCCTGTGGCTGAAAGAGTTTTGGTATTCAGAGAACCCAGAATGATCTGAGCCTGAAGCTATTTCAGAGAGTATCTATGGGGAAGTCAGGTACGCAGCCAGACTCTAAGTGAAATACAGTGACGCTTGAACGTGGGGGCTGGTGGCTCTCATCCCTCAGGAGACTGACACTGAATATTTTTGCACATAAGCAGAACTCTGTAAAGTCTGCTGTGTTATCAGTCTTCTGTTAAACATGAGGCAATGGGGTTTCATTTTATTTATTTATTTTTTTTTTTTACTTACTTTCAGTCTGATTTGTAGTTTGGAGATCAAAACTTGATATCATATCAAAACAATGCACTCAGTGTTCTCCTGAACACTGAAAAACATTTTATAACAGCAACATTTTTTTCTAAATTTAACAGCATAGTAGCCGCTCACAGTAATCCACTGACCAGTTTCATGGAGAACTGCTTTACTGCTTTAAGGTCAGACGGAAGAAAATGTGCAGAAGTTCTAGTATAGGGTATCTTATATGCCACTGGAAGACAGATTTTGGGGAAGAGATGTTGCTGTCGAATTTACCAAATAAGTTTTAAGTTAATTAATCCATTGGTGATTGAGAGAAAAGGAACTGGCAACTATTTTATTCATTCAAGTCATTTTTTTAAACAAAAAAAGCCAAAGATGACCTTGTTTCAACTTCCCAGTTGTGAGAATTTGCTGCCTTTCTTGCCTCATGAATAGAATATCAAGAATAGTTTTGGGGTCTTGGACTTGAGGTAGGACAGAATAAGCAATTTGAAGATCGCTTTTGGCTTTAGGATATCAAAATGAGCTTTTAATCGACAGATTATTGGATTAATTGAGAATATCACAGACATTTTACTCTTTAATGAAAACATCTGTCATAGTAAATTGTATTTCATTTATTAAATGTGTGGTTGTATTTGAAGGTAGCTGACCCAGCTCTAGTGCTTTTCCCACAAAGCTATTTAATGTATTGATTCTCTGTTAGCCAGCCATCAGCTCAGAATATTGATCAGTGAGTCCATGTACCAAACATGCTGCGAGGCAACACTGTGACCCACAGAGAGTGACGCTGTTGCTCTTTCCAATCTTCCCTGCTCACTCATCCCTGATGTTCTCTTCCTGTCTCTCCATTTTTCTCTCACAGTGCTCCAGTACGCTGTGTGTCGCGACGTAACACTTCCCCCTGGACCCCTCTACCGCGTTGCAGGGTTCCAACTCTCCCTGCCCTGCACTGTGGCAGGGTACGAAGGCCCACGTACACAGGACTTTGAGTGGTTCCTATACAGAGATGATGCCGGAGGAAGGCAGATGGGAGTGGTGTCCACCAGGGACAAGGGTTTCCCATATGCCCCGTTCCAGGCCCGGGTGAGGAATGGGGAGGTGAGAGTGGAGAGGGACTCGGGGGACAAGGTCAGGCTGGTGATCCAGAGGCTCCGAGCCGAAGACCAGGGGAAGTACGAATGCTACACACCGAGCACGGACACCACCTACCAGGGGAACTACAGCGGCTCAGTGACTGTCAAAGGTAAGATGACCTTTTTTAGTATTTAAAGTTTTAGCAAATATGGAATGACAGAGGTTACACAAATAACGAAAATATGAAGAAGGTAATCAGGTAACACAAATGAGATCATAAAGATAATAAAAATATGACAAAAATATGAAAAGCTTCTTCCTCTTTTTCTGTTTTTGTTTTTTGAACAACTAGTGCCGGGTATGAAACTTCAGTTGTTTTAACACTAAAAACATTAAAAAGTCCTTTAAAAAGTTATAGATTAATTGAGTATCAAAATGTGGGCGATTCATTTTATAGTTGACAAGTAATTGCTTTGTTTTTAGCTCCTGTCTCTTTAAGGCCCCCACCCCCAAATACCCAGTCCCCTCTGATAGCTTACAACAGAGCAGATAGCCACTAGGCATAAATAATGCCAACGTGTGCTGTGGTTACGTAGTGTGATGTCACGAATTCACAGAAATAAACGCGGGACCACTGACGAGGTGTCTCAGGAGCAGCGTTTTCTAGAGGAGCTTCTATTGGTGTGGACCTTTTTTACCTTCAAGGTCTTTTACGTGCACTAAAACACTGAAGTTAAGGCAAAACAAAACACAAAAAGGCATATAGCTCTCCTTTAAAATTGATTTTGTGTCAGCACCAAAACCCTTGTATCATATCTCCAACTACAGTCACAAAGGTTTAAGTGACAGCCAGCCCTTGTCTCAACTAGACGACAGTCATAGTTTAGTTGGGACTCATAGTGGAAGCAAAACTGATGTATTCAAGTTCTGTCATGGGAGTTTCCATCTTAGAAGATTTAATCAGCAACTCTGCACTACATAAGCCAGATGGTCGGCATTTTTCATCGATGGATTAATCTATTTGTGTAACTCAATTCTTATTCTGAGCTGTAGTTTAAACTGAGCGTCTGGAGTTGGTACTCATACTTTTCTTTCTGTTTTCCTCCAAATAATTTTGACAAGTTTTAACCACCCATATGGTCACACATTTGGTTCTATTCATCAAATTCTTTGTGTGCCGCTCAGTTCATATTTGTATGATGCTGGGTGTTAGCTTAACAGCTGTAGAGTTTATCTTCATAATAGCCAACTAATCCCCATTTCTTTGGCAAAGCTAGTGCCCAAAGTCCAGCGTGGTAGATGGCTTGGAATCCCTCTCAGCAGCCTCATTCCATGATTTTGTCTTCTAAACATAGAAACAGCACACAGGCAACAGAAAATAAATGTGGCCTATTTTTCCTCCTGTCTGGCTCCTGTTGCCTCTCGATGTAATATAATTGACTGTCTGTGTCTCTCTGTACACCCGCAGTGATCCCTGACACACTCCAGATCAGCTATACCCGCTCACTCACCGGCCAGCCCGTGCCAGAGGGGGCCGAAATAACGCTGACATGCTCAGCTGGGATCCAATCGGAGCAGCTCACCCATCTGTCCATCATGTTTGGAAAGCGCAGTGGTGGAGATGGTTCGGGGAGCCAAACGGGAGGGGAGGTCAGTCCGGTTAGAGAAATTATCTCCATCGACAATATGCTGGGGGTCGTCCCTGGTCGTTCATACAAGAAGCGGTACGACGATGGAGAGATCACACTGGAGAAAAGGAATGGGGAGGGCGGACTGGATGTGTATGTGATGAAGATGAGAGGGGTGCAGCCAGGCGACACCGGCTCGTATTTCTGCGAGGCCTCGCAGTGGATTCGGGACAACGATCGGTCGTGGCAGAAGATTGCGCAAAGGACGATGGATATTGGCAACTTGACTGTTCGGCAACTAGGTCGGTGTACCCAAGAAGCTGTGCCAGAAATTTGTGCTGCCAAAACTAATAACATGTGTCGAATGCCAAGGTCACACTGCAACAAGCTTATTACACAAGAAATAAAGTTGGCTGCTTCAGTTAAAGAAGGCACCCGAGATGATAAAATCAGAAGACTTAAGTTTAGTTTCTTCTTGTCAGTTCAAGACTTTTTATTCTTCCTCAGTGGCGTCAGTCGCCTGGACTTGCAGTGCTGCTAAGTGCATTGGAGTCTCTCCAGGGTCCAGACTGGATGTTTGTGTTACTTAGAGCTTAACTTAATGTCTTGCTGGCTGGCTGACTGAGCAGTTTACTGATGGATGGATATGGGGCTGATTAAATACTGGAAACACATCTGTATTTAAAGTATCGGCTTGTTTGTTGTGTAGTCAGTGTGGAGGTTACTGATTAGCTGCCTGGATGACGTGGTGAAACCTGCTTTTTCTACCTTTCTAGTTGGATGAATAGATATCTTACATTAGCAGCAAACCAATTAATAATCTCATTATTTTTTTTGATTAATCAATTGGTCCTTTAGTCTATAAAACAGTGATTTTGATATGTCAGTTTTATAATGGATCAGTGGATAGAAAAACTTTTTTGATAATCGATAAATTGTTTTAGTAATTTTTCAAGCAAAAATATGAAAACTGTTTTTCCTACATGCCTCGATACAGCCAATCACCAGCACTATTAGAGCTTGCCACAACAAGCATGCTGCATGCTTATTGGCTCCCTGGCACGCATGAGATTAAGGTATCCTTAGGTATTGAAATTTTGGTATGAAATGACAAGACATCTGTATATATTTCATAGTGTTAAGGAAATTCAATGCCGGTCCCATACAAATATTGAAGTTTGATACCCAGCCCTATTCGTTGGCAGCCCTAGTATCAGTTGTCTTGTTTTACTGCGTTACATTATTTAGTGAAAAGCAGCAAGTTCCCATATTTGAGAACCTGAAACTATATTTTTTTTATTTGAGAAGTGAGAGAGAAATAATTAAATGAGTCGATCAAAATAGTTGCCAATCAATTTTATGTCGACTCACTAATTGCAGCTTTATCTTCTGTCTGTCCGCTGTCAAACCGCCTGACTGACTGATCTTGATGCTCAGCTCTCTTGTTGATTATCCAGCTGGATTTGATGGGTCGATAGCTGGCTGGCCCTGCAGCTGGATAACCGCCTGCTGCCTTGCCGCTTGGCTCATTTTAAATTCTAAAGAGCTTGTGTAGATCTAAAGGATTAAGTAATCTTTTCTCCCACCTTGGCCTCTCGTAGCCTTCAAAGAGGATGACTGTCTCTCTGTCAGACTGATATGTACATTACTGTCAGAACAGCGTTATCAAGCAGTCCTTTTTTCATTGGACAGGAAAGTTAACTGTATATTTAATCTATATATGTTTGCGCATAGGAAAATACTTTGATTGAATCCTCTACTGTAAGTGTTAGGACAAAGTTAACACAATTTCTTTTAAATATTCAAGTTATTCTAACCACGCACACATGTATATAATTGGTTTTATTAATGTGTTGCTTATGAGAGCTATAACTATCTTTTTTAGTGCTAAATAATAAGGCTAAAAGTTATTTAGGTCAATTTTTTCTTCTCTTCAGCAATAAAATTGTAGCTCAAGTTGAGGCTTTGTATGTCATCAATGCATGCATTGTTTTTTTTTTTCTGACACTCGCTGACGAGCACTATTTAGTCCTGTCTTTTCGGGCCCTTATTGTCTCGCTAATACAATGGTCTGACATGTCCTCTTTTGTTTACATAAATAACGTGTCTTATATTGAGCAAATCTGTGTTTAGAATAGTCTGTGGTTAAATGAAGCTTCTCTCAAACAATAGACCTTTGTCTTTGTCTTCAAATTATACCAGGATATTAGTACTAAGTTTTCAGTTCATTAAACAAAGTTGCACATACTCATATGTGCTGTTTCTTTATTTTCTTCTGTTACGCTTTGTTTGCATCACAACAGAGCAAGCCTCTTTCACGGTGCAATGATAGAAAATTACTTAATAATGTGATTGTAAAACGTCTTCTTCCATTTTAGCCTGGCCATTAAATGTGTAATGTACCAGAGAAGCCATTCTGGCTTTCCCACAGATCGCTTCTTGTGAGAATGTAACTGTCACAAGTGCATATTTGAGGCTCTCCACAAAGGAGGATTTACTTCTGCTTTTACTAAACTGTCTCCCTCCACCTCTTCTGTTCCCCAGCGGAGTCTCTGAGCATAACATCCTCGCCCAGAGGGGAGGTGACCCAGCAGGTCGGTTCTCCTCTCATCCTGACCTGTGAGGTATTGGGGCTACCGTCTGAGGTTAACTCGGGCCTGCTGGTTCAGTGGATGAAGAGGGGATCTGCAAGCGCTGATGTAGCTGGAACCGGAGGAGTCGAGGTACTTATTCTCACTCTGCTGCCTTATTTGGACCAACGTGGTTTTTATTGTGTCTGGTTCATAGCAAAATGTGTGCAATTGTGAATATTGCTGAGGTGTTTGTTTTGCACCTGTACAGTATAACTGAAGTATGAGTACATCTTAATCTTTAAGTCTGTGAGTCTATGAGGATTATGAGGAAAATGAAATATTCGTTGAACAAAGATCAGTTGATTTAATTGCAGAGGTAGTTGGGTAATCCATCATAGGTGCCATTGCGCCTCATTTATTTTCTGTTCAAACTTATATTATCATTTTATTGTTATCCAGCTCAAATCTGCATAATGAAATTTACATTATGAAGAATTCAAGAATGTTCTAGATTCTAGAAAATGACCTCAAATACATTACATCTCAGTTTACAAAATAACAATTGCTGACACTTGGCCTTTGTGTCAAGGTGGAGGTGGCCCGGATGAGCCCAGACGGTACTGTGAGCTGGGGGGACGACCTCAGCCGGTCTAGTGGGGGCTCTATGGAGAAGGTGGCGGAGGGGAAGTACACTCTGAAGCTGTTCTCAGCGCGGCCCCTAGACTCAGGGGTGTATCGATGTGTGGTGAGCGTGTACGCTGGAAGAAGAAACCCTGGCCCCTCTTCTCCTGCAACGCTCACCCAGAGGTCTGAGGGAGTCACGGTCAACCTCAAGACCAAAGGTGAGAGGCTGGACTCATGTGTTAAGTGGCGCACAGGCTTTTATATACAGTGTGTAGGTGATTCCCAACCAGGGCAGCAGAATTGTCTTGCATTTGCCAGCTAGTACGGGGAAAAATTGGGGAGTAGCTCAACTGAAAAAACACAAATTAAATGTATATATTGTAAATGACAGTGTGTGAAAACAGGTTAAGCAGTACTGAACTTTTGTTCTGACTACCAGATCTGGACCAGCTCGGGACTGTAATTTATTGCTGTAAGAGTCAGTATATGTGTCTGTGTGGCCTGTTATGTGGGAAGACGAGATACACCTGTAATCATGCTGAAGGACATGTTTGTGCCAAAGATAGATGTATGTAGATGGATACAAAATACATGGTATATGTACAGTATATACACAATTTATTTATACATTGTAAGATAAAATAAATAGAAAGTAGACATTATATTTATACGTATATAGTAGAAGAAACGCATGCGCTGTATTCTGGCTGTGCAGGTCATTGTAAACATTCGTACTTATATGGTTTAATGTATCTTCTCATGATGCTTTTTCTTTCCACTGTTGACTGCATTGTCTGCTCAGCAGCATCTGTATTGGTTTGGTCTACAACATGGTTTAAAATTTAAAAATTCATGGAGCGCCTTGGTGGCCCGGAGGTCTGGGCTGTTGGCCATGTGGTCGAGTCTGCAGCAAGACCTCTGATGCTTGTTGGCCAAATCTCAGTTCTTGCTTTTACAACTCTCTCTTAAAAGTTTCTGCTAAATTCATAAAGGTTTGTGTGTGCACTTTCTGAGCAACAGTTTAACTGAAAACGGAACAAGAGGGATACATGAGAAGTTTGTATTGTATCCTGGTGCTCAAGGTGAACCGGCAAAAATGAAATCTGTGGTTTGGTTCTCTTCCGGTATATCAGAATGCATGTTAGTCAAACTTCCCTTATTAAGAAGGTTGCTATTACATTGGGAACATCTGATGGACCACAGATGAAAGTCACACCTTTGATTTTTTTAAGTTTTTTATTTGGCTTACATCAACTCATGTTTGCATGTAACATTTACTTTCACAGATGTGCTAGTTTCAGCTGTGGCTCAGCTCCCCCGAGGCCCTCTGTTAAAAAGAGGCAGCACCATCACCCTGATCTGCAATGCCACTGTTACAACCACAGGCCCCGCGCAGGCACAGGTGCAGTGGCTCCGGTGGCCAATCCCGGTCATCAAGAAGGGACGGAGCTCAGAATCTGATGTTACTCTACCAGACCCCCCTGTTGATGACACACCCAGACTGGTAGCTGCCCTCATGTACGACGGTGTTGCAGTGATCTACGCCAACAGTAGTGAGGTTAGCGTCGACCGCCTGTCTGCCGTCACCTACAGACTGAGGGTCCACACAGCAATGATGGAGGATCAGGGCATGTACGCGTGTCATGCTGAGGCATGGGGACAGGACCCGCATGGAGGCTGGTACAACACAGGGGCCAGAGCGGAGTCGAACGCAGTCACTGTGTACCTGTACGCCAGAGGTAAGTTGTTATTATTAATAATCACTGTGATGGTGGTAAAGGAACAGATTACAAATAGGCCCAGTTTGTTGGCTAGGTAGTTCGCCAAGAGACCGACTCCTCTTCACAGTCTCACATTTAAAATTGATATCAATTGCTCAGTTCACCTGCAGTCTGATCTGTTGGCCACTAAGCAGCTCCACTGGGGCAACTGGGGGGTTAAGGGGCAAGTGCTGCTCTTTCAGCTTCCCTATCTAGATTTATCCTGGTGGTCAAGGGGATCGAACAGGGAGGACAAAAATTTGACCTTCAATCACAGGCTGGAGGGTGGTCTGCGTTAATGTCATTCAACAACCATTTACTTGAAATGTGCAGACACTCTTCTGGGTTAACAGTGAATTGATTCTTTTCTTCACCTTTCCTAGCAGATTGCAGGGCATGATTCCCCCTGTAATTACATCTTAAATGTATAGATATTCACTTTGTGCCACTTGTTCCCATCCAATGCAGCGATTTAATTCTGTAGGACCCTGAGAAACCTTGCCCTTGAGTTCAAACATTGCTTTCAAGCAGGGCTGCAGCTAACAGTTATTTTCGTTGTCGCCTGATCTGTAGATCGTTTTCTTGATTGTTTTCTCTGTAATGTGAAAACGAAGTGAAAGGTGCCAATTAGGATTTTTTTCCTAGAGCCCAAGGTGGCTTGTAAACGTGTTGTTGTCCAAAACCTGAAGATATTGGGGGGCCCCAGTAGCTCAGTTGGTAAAGTCTGAGCCCCATGTACAGAGACGGTGTCCTCTCCACAGCAGCTCAGGTTTCAGATCTGACTTGTGGCCCTTTGCTGCCTGTCATCCTGCCTCTCTCTCTCATCCGGTTTCCTGTCACTCTTCAGTTGTAAGGCCAGTCAAATAAGGCCATGAATATAAAAAAACAAAACAATAAAAAAGAGATGAAACCTGAAGATATTCAGCAATTCATTACATTTTCAGAAGCTGGAGGTGGTTTCTTTGAAATGATCTTCATATTTTTGTATTTGCTGTTAGTGTGTTATATGTCCAGTTTAAATGCCCAAAATGTTTCTTGTGTAAAATACTTGCAGCTGTGCTTTTCAACAGCGCACATGATTATTTTGAGGTAGCAAGGTTAGCTGTTGACCTTTTTTCCGTTCTACATTGGTGTGATCATCGTTGAGAGTAAATGGACTGAGTTTCCAACACTCAATGACTGAATCACACCAGAGCAAACTGCTTTTAGGTTATCCAGTTGAGCAGTCCATTAACTTGCTTTTCATCAATATGTTTGCTGCCTGAATGTTATAAGTGCTATATAAAAGTCCGTAATTGTATTGCTATTGGCTAAAAAGTAAACATTTGCCAAATTTGAGTTTTGGCCTAGTATGTTGTGTTTTTCTATTATGTCAGTTTACATCACGGCATCCTGCTCTCTTTACTCCTTCTCTCCCCAGCTGCTGACCTCCTCCTCATCCCTTTGGTTGTCGGAGTCTCCTCTGCCTTGTTTGTGGGCATCTTCATCATCGCTACGGTTACCTGTTGTTTCATGAAGCGGCTGGCGAGGCAACGCGCTCAAAAGTAGGCATCAGCCATCATCGCCTGTCTGAAATCTGAATGTTCGTCAGGAGGCACAGAGAGGTGACGCACAGAACATGGTGGATGAAATGGCCAAGAAATAACTCCAAGACAAAATGACTGTCACCCTGTTTGATGATTAACTATGTTTCAACCTACCTGTTTAACAATCAATGCCAAAATATTCTGTTTTCTATTCTCTTGTATTTTTATATCCAGCTCTTCTCTGGAAACAAACATATTTTAGTGATTACTACATCGCGCACCAGTAGGCATAATATCGTAGATTTTTGAAGCCAAGTGGGCAAAGATTAAATCTTTTTAGAGTCTGTTTCCATGTTAGCATAATCGACATTTTTAATGTCCCAGCTTATCATTCTGTTTAAAAACTGGAAAATGATTGAAAAAGACAGGCAAGATTTGTTGAGAGAAGGTCAAAAGTAAAGAAGGTACTGCAGGATTGTTTTGAGTCTGAATCTCACAGATACTTAAAAAGTATTGTTTCTGAAGAAAAGCTGAGCAAACTGCCCCCTCAGAAGTCATCTTTCTATTGTAACTGAATGTTTCTCAGAGTATGTAGGTCATCCTGCACTGAGTAATACTTCTATTTTCACACAAACAAAGAATATTCTGTATTTTTCACAAATTGTTGACATTGTTCCAGCCGTTCTTTCCTCAAACTGCATGTTTTTCATTTATGGCAAACATCAACAAGGCCTCAATGTCTCTGCATGGTTAAGCCTCTAGCACTGCCACTGACGGTCACATGAATGCTGATGGGAGCAGTTCTGCCTCCCAGAAAACTTAATATGAGCAGGGCCTTTCCATCGCCTGCAGTCCGGCACCACTCTGCATGTAAACAAAGTCTGTCTGTTACTTAATAAGGAAGGCACTGGCTGGGGACTTTCTGATGCCAAGACCAATTGAGTACCATTTCTAAACACAGGCATTCCTCGGCTGCGACGCTTCACGCCGTGGTGACTTTTCTGTACGGACTTGTATAGATCGGACAAATGAGAAATGGAAGAGATATCCATTATGCACTGAGCTAAAATATGTAAATACTGTATGGAGTTTAGCTGTTTTATTTTTCTTAATGTAAGTAAGACTATGCTGTAACATCATGTTAGTCTTTGGCAAAGCACCTGTGTTTAACATTCTGCAGCAGTCTGTTCTCGACTTAAATGGGACTGGGACCAAAGTCCTTTGGTTTTCTTCTTGTACTTGATTTTCCACAAACTGAACAGTCTTTTCTTTGATGTTCTTAAGAGAGTACTTTTTTTTTCTTTTTTATTGTGCGATGAATGGTTTCTTTTGCTCTTGTCAAGTGACAGAGATAGAAAAAAAGGTTACTGTGAAAAAGAATCAACCGTTTGTTACACAGAGTAACACGAAAAAAAAACTGAGGTCAGAATTCCCCCCGAGCAGCGCAGTCATATGACCTGATGAGTCTCAATATCGTCGTCATCATGGTTATCATGTGGTTCAGGCCACGCATTTCTGCTGCCAAGACTTATTATGACTCTAGCCCCTGCTGCTAGCCCACAGAAATCTGTTGGACAGATTTACTGTGTCTGTGCACTTATAATAAGTGAAATCCATCCTCCTCTTCCTGTTGAAAATAACACTTAAGAAAAGTTTGGTCACCCAAGTGCGATCAATTGAAAGCTGGATACAAGAGGAGAGGAGGAGGAGAGTTAAATGTGTTGTTATCCAGCCCGCTGCTCTCTCATGAGAGATTATTTCAGGTCATTAAATCTGTTTGCGGTGAGCTTTACTTTACAGTCTCAGTCTGTCTTTATTGTCGGTCTTTCTCCGTCTCCCGGTTGGTTTTTAGACTCCCTCTAAATCTGCCCGTCCTCCATAACCTGTGCTCTCTAAACCCCCGATTATAAATGTTGTTCACGAACATTAGGGAATAAAATCACAGCTCTGCTTGCTTCCTGAGCCACTTTGTTCCAGATCAACTACTCAAAGCTGATTTGTTCCCCCACATAGCCACCCACCATATGATTGCACATACACACTCATGGACAGATGCACGTGCTCACACAGCAGCAGCAGCGGCAACAGCAGCATAGTGCTGGCTGGTATTTCTGATGGAAGTGAGTATCTGCGTGTTCATCTCTAATCCCTGTTTATAGCTGCCCTTCCCCCCTCTCCCTCAGCGTGTTACAGCGTCTCTGTGGCTCCCATTCGATTCATTTCAATCTCTGTTCCCTGAGATCTACAGCCAGCTGTCGAAAAGGTGTAGCACATCGCGTGCAACGTATGAAGCTGTGCGTTTGTTTGAAGATGTATTAAACCCTTTCATGAAGGTGTTTTGTTTTGTTTGGATTGTTTACTGATGCTTTAATACCACTGTTCCTGAATGCATCTTGCAGCCATTGAAAATATACAAAGGCGGGTTATTGCTCAGTTCATTTCTTATGGTGCTTTGGCAAACCTGCCAGTTGATAAACCAATAAACCACTCTGGATTCATAATGTCACTTTCGTTTTGTTTACTCTTTTATTTTCTACTGCAATGACAAAAGTCTTTTTTCAGCAGAGAACCTGGAACTGTTCGGAGGCTGCTGGAGACAGCTGAGGTATTGCAGGACATTCTGCGTGGAGGGAAAATAATCCAATCTGTCTGCTCGTTGAGCATATTTTCCATCTATATAGAATGAAAAAAACCAAAACATTTCTTGTGGTTGCTGCAGTTTCCATGTCAGTGCCAGCGCCAGCCAAGCAGAGGTTTGTATTTCATCTCAAGTTGACTCTCAGCACTTCATGTTGCAGTTTTAGTGGTACACAGTGATACATTTTTCTTAATTTGTTACAGAAGAAGACACAGAATACGAGTTACAGTACATTTTGTACCACTCATGCCTTGTTGAGAAAGTCCTGATTGAATAACACACAAAAAAAGAAAAAACCCATATGGCATTTTCATTTCTTTGTGAGAGAGACGAAGCTGTGAAAGCCTGATGGTTGATCATGAATCTTGATCCGTTTAAACTGGCGGCAATATATGCTCATGATCTCATAAGACGGCTTTGATTTTTCTCATTTATTGTGTAATTGGTCCATTTGTCATGCCATTTGGAGGTGCAGACTCAATTAACACATGACTGAAAATATCTCCCCATCTTGTAGCTGGATAATTCAGTTCCATTTCACACTGCAGCAGAAACCTACCCGTACAACAGCACAGCAATAAAATGCATGCAAAGCTTAATCGAAGCCGGCATGTAAAATAAGTTGGTGTTGTTAAACCGTTTGCACAAGTGATAAAAGTCAAACATTGAAAGTGAAGTGAAGTTTCTCCCCCCCATTCCAGTAGAAAGACGCCTTAGGCTTAATTTAAATAATGGGTTTTTGATCAATTTAGAAAGTAGAAAAAGACGTATACGTTGGCATTTCTAAAGCCTCACTAATACAGAAAAATGAGCTAATCTCTAAGAGAGAAAAAAATGTAGAAATTGGCATGTGTGATTTTTTTTAATGTAAAGAAAAGTTACTTTATGTTGCTTTAAGTGATTTTCTTGCTGGTTATGTTGGGCTTTTGCAGTCAGGGACACATTACTCATCCAAGCCTGTGGTGAACTTTGCATGAACTTCATCAACAATGTGCAAAAGTGACACGCTCCCAAGCTGCATGTTCAGCTTTGTTTGTTAACCCAGTCTACTGAATAATAATGTTGCCTGGCCAATTTCCCTCTATCGCTGCCATGACCTCACCTTCCAAAAAGTTAGATTTATTTTCTTTTGGTCCATGACTGTTCCTGACTAAACTCTCATTTGTGCTGGCTTCGTATGAGGGGAAATCACAAGGCAGGTGCAGCCAAATCAAGCTGATTTGAGATTTATAGATCACAGGTGCGTTAGTTACAAATGGGATTTTTTTTTTTTTTTTTTT
>OMLP01009164.1:15021-30321 GCA_900302685.1 Spondyliosoma cantharus | reverse complement strand
GATGAAATATTAAAGTTTACTTGGATTGGAAAATGAAACAAAATTGGGTATGTGTTTCTAAAAGGAAAAGGTGATAAGAAGGTAGACAGCAACCTCTATCTGTGACCGTCAGTCATATTCTCTGACTGTAGAATAACGCAGATGTATCTTCTGTGACATCACCTTTAGGTTAATAAAGGGATAACTTAAGCCTGCATTCGCTCCATGGCTTGCCATCATCTTTCCTCTTGTAATTTTTTACATCAAAGGCAAAGGTTCATGCTTCCGTCCATGCAATGCTTTTTTATTTTACCGTGGTACTTTCTGGCGGTATAAGCATATAGCATCCATTTTACAGTATGAATTCAATGGCAGATATAGTGCCCTAGGAAATTGGGAACTAAGAGGACCTTAGCTATGAGCCATCACAACATGATGTATCACAGAGCAAAGAATGTTTGCCAAAATAAGTATGCACTTCATAAATGTTAGGACTGGGTGACAGAATGAAATATCACAATGTTATTGACCAAATAGGCCCTACTTCGATATCAATATTGCCACGATATAGTAATTTTGGTACTGTCATGACATACACAATACATTTTTTGATAAATGGTCATCAGTAATGTGGAAATCATGACTAAGTGGGTAAAGGCAAGAAGAGCAGTTTGGTAAATTCAGACATTCAAATGACATCACGTTACTTTAAAACAAGGAAAAGACAAATCTTAGGCCACATCACAAAATAACGATATCTAAAATATATTCTGTTCAAATATGTGTCTGATGTCACTATAACAATATATAGGCTATCGTAGATTGCCTGGCCCTTAGCAATGTTTTCTGATTTACTACAACAATGTGCTGGAGTTGACCATGCAACACTTGAATTAATATGTTTGTACTATCTCTGGCTTTAATGAGTCTATTTATATTATTATTATAATTATTATATATTATATTTATATTACAACAAATCACAATATGTTTGCTAATAGTGGCAAAGTCAGCCGACAGCCCTACCGCACCTGTTGGCAGTCAAACCCATCACATTAGATCATTAGCTAGCGAAAAATGTTGGATGTTTAGCAGCTAAGCTCGCCCCAGAATTGGTAAAGACCAAAGCTAAAGGAGACTGCATTTTGTAGTTTCTCCAAATCAATGCTAATGTCGCTCTTTATCTGTTTGATAAAGAAGGCACATGTTTGTTAGCATGTTAAGGTACTTTCAGACACTGAGTAGCTACTGCTACATCTCCTACCAAATGCTGTAGGGGATTTTTTATGTTAAATACATTTCCTAAGCTATTTTTTCATTGACTCGTGCTAAACGCTATATGATGTATGTAGTCTGTCCTCGTTAGCATGTTGTAGCCTAAATTTAAATTGCTAGCAATACTGCATAACTAATATCAGGGACATTGTTTAGCAGCCTGGACTGGATAATAAAACCTTGAAGCTGGTGTTACTCCAAGACTATTTTTCTATTGTTCATTGCTTCTCTCTTTTTTTTTGTCAGGGTTAAATTCACTCATGCATTGTTTGCTGGTGTGCTTTCTATGGTTGTCAGAATCACATACCAAGACAATAAAAAGCTACCTAATAGCTTTGAAAGTCAGTTTCTATGTTTTTTTCTGTAACTGCATGAAAATAAGGTCCATGCATTGCAGTACAAATCAATCAATCAATCAAGTTGACTTGTCAAGCTTGGAAAAGCATCGGTGTAAATATTACAATTAATAAAGGCTGATGCCTATTTAATTACTTCATTTTCAGGGTCCTGGGGTTGCGCATTCTGGCTCACAGTCAAGGCCATGCTTTTCCAACTATCCAACATCTCTGCTGTAAGAAAGGCATGTGATGTACATCATTTGGACATCTAAATTCACTGACATTCTGCCCCCAGTGATTAATCCTGTACTCACAGTTTATGGCTCGAAGCTTTTACAATTGCTTATAAACAGCGAGTGTCTAGTGAGTCTTTCCAGGGTTCGTCTGGTGCACAGGAAGTGAAGGCTTTTCCATTTCTGGCAGCAGCAACTGGTTTGTTTGGAATAAATATAGACGCATGAGCCGTGTTACCTGCCACCTACACAAAATCAAAAGACAAAGACTTTACAGCGCTGCCAACATTGTTTCATTGACAAATGGTAGCACATTTCAAAGCCACGCCGCAGCAATGAGCAATAAGCAACACATGCAAAACCTGAATGAAACGTTGTCCCTTTTAAACTCTTTTTGAGTT
The DNA here is from genome assembly GCA_900302685.1 of Spondyliosoma cantharus. Taxonomy (NCBI): domain Eukaryota; kingdom Metazoa; phylum Chordata; class Actinopteri; order Spariformes; family Sparidae; genus Spondyliosoma; species Spondyliosoma cantharus. The sequence continues at coordinate 28,095 of OMLP01009164.1, read as the reverse complement.
ATGATGCACTGATTACAGGGTTTTAGTTTGCCAAACAACAATGTACAACCATTCCTTTCATTATCTAATTCACAACTTAATTTTGCTTCAACATTATGTTTGCATTAATTCATCCCTCACTGTTTCAAAGAGATTTAGATTGAATTGAACCAACACAAGTCCTCCGCTTGTCGTTTGTTGGCCTATTTCACACATTTGTCACTGTCACGCCCAAAGAAAGCCAATTTCGTGTGGCTCGACTGAACTAGGATTAGGCTGAATGATATTTCGTAATTAACTTCTCAGTTTTGTTTTCACATAATGTGGAAGCCTCATTATTCTTTGGAGATGTTCCAAAAAGTTGGAGAGAATGTTCCAGTGGACTTAAAATATTGTGCTCCCTCAGTAAATCTCTTCATGAGGAGAGAAAGCAGTGGAGGGTAGAAATTAGGGAATGTGTGAGCAGTGAGCCGTTCAGCACAGGTCACTGGTGTCTGTTCGCTCTGAGGCAAGGGTGTGTGTGTGTGTGTGTGTGTGTTAGGCTTCTCTGGTCTCCACGTGAACATACAGCCAGTGAACCATGGTGACAACATACACACACGCATTTCCATTTTGGTAAATAGTCAGCTCGTTGTCGTCGAGAAGCCTTGGAGACCTCAGCCTGTGATTGATGTGGTATCGACGGAGCTCTATGTTTAGATATCAGATCCAATCCATGTTCATCAGAGTCACGCAGCATGTTTCACGCTCCAGCGATGTGTGACGCAAGTTTGGGGAAATCGATATCCCGGTTACAGAGGCTGTGTTACCATGTAGCTGCTGCACCAGTATGCTTCGCTGGGAATGCCTCAGGCCAGCATGTACTGTTGACTTTGATGAATTTAAAACTCGGGTGTGCTCAGAATGTGCGCGCACATGTGTAAAAGAGGGAAGGTTGAGCTGACTGACATGAGCCCAATGTCACATTTTAAAAAAAAAAACCCAGAAGGGTTGGTCCCTTGTTGCATGCATGTACTGTATCTGTTAAGTGTGCGGAAATGTGTATTTATGTATGTGTGATAGTATAGATATAGTCCCAATCACCCTGAGTCTTGAGGGGATTCCTTATAATATGGGCTCAGCGGGCATGCTGGCTTTAGCTAATGCAAAATAGATGAGTAATTACTCCCCAGCAGAGACAAGAGGAACGTCTCCTTCATTAAACAAAAGTGAACAGAGATACAGCGACGGAGTAGGAGAGGAGAAAGCAATGCAGTCATTTTATGCTCAGCGTGGTGGTAAACATTTCCGCTGTTCTCTATTTCGCACAACGCTCGCTCTCTCGGTCGTGCACTTTGAGTCGGAACATCTGTCAATAGTTTGATTTTCCGGTAATTTTTCTGACAGACTGTTGATGTGCCTTGTTATCTATCGTTCAAAATGTGCAAATCATCTTTTGAAGGGGCTGATTACTTGCGATATGCAGGTTGCGTCCCCGGTGTTGTAACAGGGCTTTTATATCCGGGCAGACAGAAACGATTCACATGTACAGATATCACGTGCGTACTTATCTCGAGCGGTCGGCCACGGCGCCTGCAGCACTGCTGATGCCGCGCCAGACCACCTGTTCATCATACGCTCCGTTTATCCGTCACTCCTGAACAAGACCCTGAAAAACTTCAGACTCGGAGGTGCTGACCCTTATCCCAACTGATCACACTGCCAAGTACAAAAATGTCATTTTCAAGAATATATTTGGTAGCATATAATTAGCAAAAAGCTAAAGACGATAGAATTTTAGAGAAATACGTTTGTCTGGATTCTTGCTGAGAATCACATGAGAACCCCCTTAAACCCCCTTATGCCTGTTTCTTATATACTGAATTGGAGCCTAGATAAGATTAGCCTAGCCCAGCATATAGACTAGAAGCAGAAAGAAATGGCTAGCTCCGTCCATAGTTATAAAATACACCGGCCTAAAGATCACTTATTTATTGTATCCCAATATTTAATCTGGACATAAAGAAATTTAAAAAAGCAACCATCTGGTGGTTTAACAGTGAGTTCAAAGCTTGCACTCACTTCCTGGAGCCTCTGCTAGTTGCCAGACTACCTCACAGTGACATATCTTTCTATGGGTTTGGCAAGACTGAATCCATCTAAATTGCAATGTCTTTGCCAACACTTAGGAGTCATCCAAAGTTGGATTTGAAGTTAAAGGCTAGACATGAAAGAAGTTTTTTATTATGTTTCTCTACCCGAAATATATCTATACTTGTATTGTATGTTAAAGAATAGGAAGTCTAATATATACCATGTGTACTTCCACCATTTAGCTGTATTTTTGGGGGGCATTTTTGTTACTACATTAGCAACTCTAACAAGTTGGTCAAGCACCTGCACACTGAAGGTTAGAACTGTGGAGAGTAGCATGAATGTGTATTTATGAGGCTTTAAAGTGGAAAGAAGTAGTATGTCACACCATGTGTTGTGGTGGTAGTGTCACACACACTCACAAGGTCAAGGACTACAGTGGTTGTGCGCCTCTAAACCCAAGGCAGGTATCAGGTAATGATCGATTAAGAGGGATTGATCATCACCTGATGGAGAGTCACCACAATACCTGCTATTTGCTCTCTCTACTGATGATATTTTCCCTGCCTTGTCATCCATGGCTGACTTTTTAGTAATATGACCACATTCATAGACCTTATTTTCTTTATTTTAATGTATTGGTTTTTTAACATTTCCTACAGCAAGTGCAGTTAAGGTAAAAGGAATTATGAAAAGGCAGAATATCCCACTGGGGCTGCGCAATTAATGAAAATATTATCGCAATGGCCACATTCAATCTGCAACATTCTGAGAAAGGTCAAGTGTGTGACAAAACAGCATTATAATGAAATGTTGTAGTGCTGCAGGGATGCCCTGGCCTACAAAGCTTGTTCTCCAGATGTTAGAAAAAAAAAAAAAAAATCACATCATCATGGTGGTTTTTTTTCAGTCAAAATGAAAATTATTATGCAAGGTTCATACTGCATTTGTAATGTGTTTTTTTTAATCGTATTTAAGGCTCACTTCAAAGTAATCAATCGAAAGTTACTGCATCCGACAAAGCTGGACATATTTTCCGTGTTTTTACTTTGACAGAAAAAAAAGCTGTGACTTAACCACGGTTCGTTACCTCCATTTTACCTAAATAATGTTATGCCGTTTATGCGTGCAAAGTGCAGTGCTTAACATCCGCATCGCCTTGTCAGCGCTCATGTACTGCGGCACGAGAAAGTTGGTTCCAGCAGACAGATTAAATTTAGATCAAACACTGAACACAATGTTTTTTTTTCTCCTACCTTTTCTTTTTGAGCCTCGCATCGCTGAACAATCTGCTGCGAGGTTCTTCTGTCTCTTTGGAGTAAATGAGTAGTGTGTAAAACATCTGGAGTGATGTATGGTCAGTAGTGGAGAGTTAACCTAAGGCAGCTGTTTGCTAAATAAACCAACTGTCTGATAGACTGTATGCCCTGGAAAGAGTGGTGCAACCCCATATGTTGAGATTATATTTTTGGCCTCTCTGGGCAGAACACTGAACACATGAATGGTGGGACGATGAGAGGTTTGCCTTGTACGCTCAAAAACACATTCCCATGTGAACCATTACATTTTACTTCCAGTGAACTTTCGAGCAGCGAGGGGCTAGCTGCTGCCTAAGCTAACAGGATTTGATATATTTATACATTTCTCTTTTCATGTTTGGATGACTCATCTATCAGTGGGTGTCCTGTGCCTTGATCTCCTTCCAGACATTTTCTTTCTCTGTTTCGACTTTGAGCTGGATTTTTGTCCCTCCTCGTCTCCAATTCTGTCTCTTCTGCTTTTTTAAATGTATTTGATTTTCATATTTCAAGAAAAAGGTTATCTTCTTTTTTAATTGCTGTCTAATTTGTCGTCAATCCCGTGTGATAATGATTTGGAGAGCTGAAGCTCACTCAGACAGCCAGACAGACAGTAATGAGGGCAGGAATACTGATTAGGTCAATGAGCGGCTTGTTCCAGGTTATTACATTGTATACTTTGGATTGGAAGCCATTTGTCACTTGAGTCTCTGTTAAGGCAGCGAGGTGGCCTCATAGTGTGCAAAAAGCCACCATTAGGTTGGAGGACCTGTGTCGTCATTGTGACTTTCTGAAGTGTCCTTGAGCAAGGGTTTAAATCCTTAAATCCAACTGCAAGGAGGCTCCTCTCTTTCTTTCTTTACTTTGCTCTTTCCCCCCCTCAACAGGGAGCCTGACCTCCTGACGGCAGGGCAAAGAGAAAAGAGGATTCCTCTGCGGGAATTGATAAAGTAGCACATTACTGTCAAGGGTTCTCAGTGGACTATTTTTATACATCAAATATGACTGCTATTAGAGCCGGACTCACACATAGGTATGGCTAATAAGATTTGTTTGATGTAAAGCTTAAGGCTTTATAATACAGGCATCTTCATACGAATGCAGGGGACAATGTTTTGTTATTAGAAGCCTTCAGGTTACTGTTTGTAGTCCATTCTAATGCCAGTGGCATTGACCAAAACGGAATCTATCGGTTATTGTTATCGGTTATCTATTGTTATTGTTTTATTTTAAGCTCTATTCATCCATGTACAGATCCCTGTAAGCTGAATGGTGTCTCTCACGACTGTAAACGATGACCTGCGCACTGAAGAGGCTACACCCAAAACGTTGACCATTGCCCCCAGAGGCTGAACCTTCGTTGGACAATAGCTGATGGGTTTCAAGTTTGGTTCATTATGAACCTTAGAAAGAGTGCCTTGATAAAATATCTTGGCACTGTAAACTTTTTTTTTCGCCAGATTTCACCAGTGGATGGATTCTGCTCACACCTAAATATGGAAATTTGGACATGTGATGAAAAGTGTCCATGTGTGGTGATCAGTTCCCTCCCATACACCAACACTGACCATAGACCAACTATTTGTCTATCGGGTCGTTGGTCAATGCACTACTTTGGTTCAGACTGAAGTATCTCAATAACTGTGAACATGTGAGACATTTATGGTCCTCAGAGGATGAAACCTACTGATTTTCACGATCCCCCGACTTTTCTTCTTGTGCCAGCGGCAGGTTTTCACATGTCCAATAAAGTACCTCACATTATGCAATAATAATAATATTGGATCAGTGATTTAAATACTGTGCAGTATTAGTCGATGTACCAAATTTCACTAATGGTTATCAGATGATGTATCAAAAAAATAATAGCAATAAATGTGTCCCTCTAGCCCCACTAAGAGATTGCCATTTGTGTTTTTGTCTGAAATGTCCCCAGAACTATTGGATTTATTTACATAAAATTTGGTGCCGACATTCATGTTCCCCTGAGGATGAATAGCCTTGTTGATCCTGTGACTTTTCACCTAATACCATCATCAGAAAAAGTTTTGATTTTGTCCAATACCAATACTGTGAAACCACAGACTTTCCCATCACCCTCAGCTGTACTTCGTTGTCTTACTTAACATAAAAATGCTAATTTGTACTTTCTGTGTCTGCAGGACTTTGACGACTTCATCTTTGCCTTCTTTGCCATCGAGATGGTGATCAAGATGGTGGCTCTTGGGATTTTTGGCAAGAAGTGTTACCTTGGAGACACGTGGAACCGCTTGGACTTCTTCATAGTGCTGGCTGGGTGAGTTATGCAATTACACGCACAAACACATGCACACAAACACACAAGTGGCCATGCGGAACTGTGCATAAACACTGGACGTTGCACAAGAAGGGGTGTGCACACACGTGCAACAAATTTCAGGAGTAAATCAGTCAGCTGTGTTCAGGATCTGGGAGTGCACGGACAGATTCAAGAGCAAGTAGTGTAATAGATTTTTAGAGAATTTAAATGGTGTTTGTCACTAGATGTTAACATGCTGGAGGGTTGCTGCCCATTGGCTGGTACATTTAAGGACGCAACTAATGATTATTGTCATTGATGATTATTTTCTGGATCCATCAATTAGTCTTTTGGGCTATAGAACGTCAGAGAATGGTGAAAAAAAGGTCAATGGTGTTTCCCAAAGCCTAGAATGACGTCCACAAATGTTTTGTTTTGTCCACAACCGAAATATATTCAGTTAACTTTCAGAGAGGAAGAAAGAAATGAGAAACTATTCATGTTTAAGAAGCTGGAATTTGAAAAATATGTGCAATCAAAACAGTTGGCTGTTACCTGAATAGTCGACTAAATATCCATTAATCGTTGCAACTGTGGTTCAGATGACTCTCAATTTGAAACGCGTCCCTTTTAAAACCAGTCCTTAAAGTCACATCAGTCTATTTTCTGGTGCGCTCCAGTGGACTAAGCAAATGCATTTCCCTAAATGTCCAATAAAACTCTTATAACTAGAAAACTAATCCTTAAATAATCTGTCGAAGAGCTGAACAGACATTCGGTTTCTTTAACTATTTTTTTCTTTACCGCGTATATACTGTATAACCGCATATTTATCAATGTTTTACGCCTTACAACGTCCATAACACACATGCACATAGAATTTGTTCTGCATATTGAAATCCAGGCACACGATATTCTAGCAAAGAGAGACACACAATGCTTTAACATATACACCGACTCATACATATTAACAGAAACGCTCAGTGGACATACAGCTTCACACCATGCTGCACATACACTGATGCACACACACACACACACTCACACACAAGCACACACACTGTAATTTGATTAAACATGTTACAGAACATAGCCTGCTGGTTTCAGTCTGACATTTTCATCACACCGCATCCCCTGCTGCTTTTTAATGCCACCCTTCTGTCACAGCTTCTGTTGTCCATCAGTGGGAACAGGGCACATTTCCTCCTGAGCCGTCTGTGTGTGACTGTGTGCGTGTGTTTGTCCTTCGGCAGCAGAGATGAGATACATTTCAAACATGCAGTAACACACCTGTAAAGCGTAGCGGGACCTGTTTTGGCACAGTGGGGGGGCTCACTGTCTTCTTTCTCAGCCCTCATTCTTTTTTAATTCCCCTCCGTTCTTTATACCTGCATCATTTCTCTGAGTGGAAGTTGTTTAAGATCAGAGATAGTAAAAGCCGCCTCCCCAGAGAGCGCCTGATCGCCGGTGAAGGAGATAGGAAATACCTTAATGTCTGATGTGCAGGCCCTAATCCACTAAATGATAAAAAAGGCCATAAAAGGATGTTCAAATTTAAACTACTGCAACAGGCGCAATGTTCAGATGTTACAGCTGTGATGAATCAAGCTATTCCTCTCAGATGCATAAAGATGAAACTGTAATGTGATGGGGGAAACTGGGTCATTGCAGCAGTGCAGGATAATATATCCATAAGATACAGGCATTAGATTGAATATTAAAGTGTGGATTTCTTTTGCAAAACAATATCAGTAGACAAATAGGCATCCATTTTATGTATTGCATGTGTTTGCGCGGAGGGCTAGAACTCTCATTTCTTTTCATTATCGGTTAATCTGCCAATATTCTTTCACAGTTTTTCCATGTTTTTTGCACACTTTCCCAAAGCCCAAAATTGACATATTTGAATAGCTTGTTTTGACAAATTGTCACTCCTAGATATATTCTGAATAATAAGCATTCAGTTTACCATCGTGGAAGTGTGAGAAAATTAAAGTCGATTCTCCAAACCTTTGCCGATAGCTTTTCTGTCAACCGATTATGAGAATAACATACTCATCATTTCAGCTGTAGTCACATAATGAGCCCTGAATGGAACTAAGTGTTGCATTGTATTATTGATTGACTGTGGTTAGGATCAGCTAATTGTAATTATTGAAGATATTGATTTAGATCTTGTGGGGGTGTATGTACAGAAATACTGTATGCAATCTGTGTTCAGGCACAGGTTCATGTCTAACATTTACTGTTTAACATCAACGGTGAAGGTAAGAGATGAAAGTCTGCGTTTGCATTCATCTAGCAGCATCCATCCAACGCTGTCTCTGCTGGTAAGAGCCTTATTTATGTATTCTCCGTCTGTGAGTGATTATGACTGTTTGCCGATATATTTAAAAATTCAAGACTTTATTTGCAAAGAGAAGTGATTCATATTTATCAATATCCACCGGGCTGACTGGTATCGGCCAATCAACAAACAAGATGGCATTAACCGATAGAAGTGGCAAATGTTTATGTGACGTCTCACATCAATTCTGTGCTGGCACATTCATGAGCTCCTGGCTCATCCCTGCCATCAGTTTATGAGTACTGAAAAAATGATTTTTACTGAGTAGGTAGCTGTATAGCAGGCTAAAAAGGCTTTTGAAACTGTTTAAGCGTGAGGGAAGGTTACATTAAAAGTTATTTCATAAATTAGCATGATCCAATATCTTAGGTGAAATAAAGGACTGAATGACTTTCATTTTTTATTTTTTTTTATGATCAAGTCTTTTTGTTTCCCTGGCCCAATAACAAATAACAATAACAAAGTTTCAGCATTGCCTATTGTCCAAATGGTTATTTTAAACATTGGTAACGGGCCCGAGTTTATACGGTCAGTGCATGCCCAGTGATTAATTCATCATTCTGGTCTAATCTGTTTTATTATTAACATAATTTGGAAGCCTGTAATTATGGGACCGCACAAACCTAATGCTTAAAGAAGTACTGAATGGCATTTGTCAATATTGTAGTATAGTGGTTGCATACCCATACCGGCGTACATGCTTAGGTTACGAACTGCACAATTGTGGACTAAGATAATAACATAGTATTATAATAAGGTATAAAGACAGATGTGGTTGCTTTTGTACGGCACAAAATAAGTGCAGGAACATGCTCATGTCATGTACATGGACGCTATGTGAGCAAATCCTCTTATTAGTGTAGTCTTTGATCATCGCTCCTGTTTGACATACAGAGCATTACATTGACGCTGATTGTTAAGGCCAGCATAGGCTCAGGCTGAACTCTGGTTTAGCAGCCTGAATGCGAAATGGAACTGTAATGTCTTGGTTTGAAATTAAACCTGGAGTGTTATCGTCCTCTTTTCTCCTCCCTTAATGTATTTCCTGTCACTCTTTACAGTGTAATATCAGTTTAAAATGTCAGAAAAAATAATTTATGGACAGTGCTGCCATAGGTCCAGTCGGCGTATAAGGGCATTAGTAATATGGAGCATGACGGAAACATGGGAAAATACATGAAGTCTATTTCTACTGTATGTTGATTTCCATGGGAGAGTATAGGTCACAGTGCGAGCCTGTATGTGTGTGTTTGTATGCAGTAATGTGTTTTGGTGTTTTCATGGTTCATGGGTTTTTTGCTATTTCTGAACAATTTAAAACGGGGAAACTCATCTGTATAGAGAGGCACCAGCCACACAGAGACAATGGTAACCTAGGAAACGTCTGGTTGTCGAGCATTTGATATATCCTGGCAACAGTTGTTAAGTCTTCGGAGGATGGCTCTGATGAACTGTTTGTTTTTTTTCCGAGACGATAATTACAGCTAAGCTGCTTTTTCAGCAGGTCTGCACTCTCTCCTCCTAATCACCTCGCTGTCAGGAGGGAGACAGGAGGGAATGATGGAGGGATGGCTACATGAAACAGGTGGAGTGTGGAGATTTTTGGCCGGTGAGATGCGGCGAGAGTGCAGGTTGGATGCACTGCTGCGTTCACACGATAAAGACAAATTTGGTAGACTGAAAGATTATGAGTTGAAAAGAAGTTTTTGGCAGTTTTGATCAGAACAGTCGTGGAGTCACTTGCATCACTCTTCAGCTGCATGTGTGCGAAGTGTGAACAAGCTGATGACAGCACCCAGTGTGAATTAAAAAAATCACTCAGGCGTGCTTGATGGCTTCAGATGATTTGTGTTAACACTTTCAAGTTGCCTGTTTTGACCTGTCGAGTTATTAGTGCGTGATCAGTTCTTGAAGTTTTCTTTTTTTTTTTTTGCCATTCTCTGTATATAAAACTCTGAGCTCAGACAGGTGTGGGTTTAATGCATAGATACATTACCTTACTTTGTTTTTTGTGTGAGAAGCCAAGATTTGGACATAACTATCCTTGATATAAAACCTACTGCCTCACTAATACCTATGGATCTCTGAACTATCAAACAATAATATCTCATCCTAAACTGCAGAATCCTTTAAGGATTTAGTTCATATTCCGACAACAAACCTTATCGTAGGTTCAGAATACCCAGGCAGCGGGTTCTTCAACATTTCATCAGAGAAAGGGCTAAAAAGAAACAACAATACAGCTCTAGGGAGCTCGGTTGATACACCACTTAGGTCCGACTGAAATATCTCAACAACTATTGGATAGATTGCCATTAATTCTTATGCAGACATTCATGTTCCTCAGAGGAAGAATGCTTTTGAGTTGGTGATCTCTGACTTTTCTTGTAATGCAACTTTCCTTTACCTTAAGATAACAGCTTCAAATCATTTGATGGTACAGTGCCTTGGAATGGGATGGATGGTGTCTCTGTTGCGGCGACTCTGGCCCCATCACTTATTTCTGCACCATGTAACTTAAGTAGGATCACAGTGGTATATACATTTGTTCATGATACCAGCTAATAAGGCATAAAACTCTTATGATATAATGAGTTTGTTTGTAGTTAGCACCTATATTATGTCTGACAAATCGTTACAGACCTTGGATTTGTATTTACGTCAGTGGTGCGGCACTCACAAACTGTAGGGGGCTCCAAATTGCACAACATGCCAATTTCTACACAATGTTGCTTTTCTATTTAGTGCAGATATTCATGTCATGTAGATTAATTGTAATAATGTTGGTGATCCCTTTGCTTTTCATATACCACCACCATCGGACGAAACAATTTGTTCAATGCTTTGCACTGCAATACCTGCAAAAATAATCACATTCCCAATAACCCTAGCTGCACATTAGCAAATATAATACGCCTATATGATAATAATATAAGATGCCTACTAAACTTCAGCATGTTAACACCGTCCTTGTGACCATGCTAGTAGTAATTACAGCAGCTTACCAAGGTAACTTCAGAGATCAGGTCGGATCTGTTGCTGTGTTTCCACATCTCAGTCATTATTCTACCTGCTATGTTATCATAAGAGGTAGAAATGATGGACAGAACTGTAGCAGACAACTCTCCTATCAAACCAAGCGCAGGGCGCACAATGAATCTGGCAATTTGATCAGTCTGTGGTTTTATCTGTTTTTCTTTGCACTGTATCTATGAATGCATGTACAGCCAAAACAGTGAAAAATATTCAGCAACAGGTGAGGGTATACAATCATTTTAATTGTATTTATTCCCAGCGGAGTTCCATTCATCTCAGATCAAGATGATGTTTTGAACTAAGTCTATCCATAATAAGAGGCGGGCGTACAACATATAAAATACGTCAGTCTGAAGAAGTGCACGTTAACTAACTCACATTTTAGAGTCACCTTGAATGACTTGTTAAGAGAGTGTTTTCATTCATGTATGCATTTATTTATCGATTGCCGCAGTGGAGCCGCAGGAGATAGACGAGGGAGTCTGAAAGGCATTGTACCAACACTTACTGTAGCAGACAGGGTATCCTATCCATAGTACATCGATCCGCCTTAACACACTCTCTGCGGCCGGACGCCTCCTGGAGAGAGACAGAAAGGATAGCTGAGGAGGAGGAGGAAACAGGAGGAAGGGTGATAGAATGACAGAGAAAGGCAGACGGAGAGAGGAAGAGAAGATGACGCAGTTGGATGGATCGCTTCAATAGACACCGTCGATATGTTTTTGGTTTGATTGTTCGATGACAGACACTGCAGATGAAAATATTCATTTTGGGTGTATTGGTCTGTTTGGTTAAATTGCATTTTGATGCTTTATATTTCAAAACATTCTTCAGATAAGTCATTCACAGTAAGGAACCCATAGTTCTGAATCTTCAAAACATTCTCTCAAGATGTGATATCTCATCTGAGCAATAACTGCAACACATGCAATCATTAACTATATCCGGTACTAGTGTATTTCATAAAATAAAGCAATGTCTACCTTCGACACTCAAATGCGAGCTGCTCAGATTGTTTGATTTGGAGGATTTTTAGTTGCATCAGTACCATAGTGACAGTTCTACAATACACGCGGTATCATGTTCAGATTCTGTTTAAATGTAGAGGTAAAGGCGATGGGGAAGGTGAGTGAGAGACCGATGTTCCAAGTCTGCGTTCCAACATTTATAAGAGTGAAACTGCTGTGTGATCGTAATGAGGGACCACTGTTCGAGACAGCGTTACAAGAGCTGCAAGTGTGAAACCGTCGGATATTTCACTGTTTTGAGACCCGTTTCAACATTTGTATGCATTATTTTAGGTACCACCGGGTTGTTTTTATATCCCCAGGAAAAGTAAAAATTATGTGATATAGCATACAGTATACGGTCCAGCCATCATCTTCACCATGATGATCATTCAAGGTATTACATTAATTGCGTCATGATATATTGATATTTAAAATGCAAGCTTAGCACCTTTAACTGTCTTGAAATATTCAACACATCCTCTTGGATTTCAGACCTGTGATTGGGTCTCGCTAAAGGAGGCAAGAGAGTAGCTCAGAATCTAATCCTCGGAGTCTTCTCCCTTCTCCTCTTTATTATTTATTGATGACACTTGGATCGGCTCCAGCCCAGTTTAGAGGACTGCAGCAGGAAGAAAGAGTGTGAGGGCGGGGGAGGAATAGTGAGGGTGGTAGCGATGTCCAGAGGAAGAGAGCGAGGAACAAAAGTGGGTGGAAAGGCAGACAAAATTCGAGAGAAGAAGAGACAAGGTGAGGCACAGGAAAACAGGAGGGAAGGATACTGATAGAGAGGCAGGTAGTGAGATAAATGAATGTACATATTTTTAGTTAAAGGTCCAGTGTGTAGGATTTTAGCAGGTCGTGGAGGATCTATTGGCAGAAATAGAATATGATATAATGAAATATGATATGAATAACTATGTTTGCATTCATGTACAACCTAAGAATTGTTTTGTTTTGGAAGGGAGCGGGTCCTCATGGAGTCCGCCATGTTGAAAAGCCTCCATGTCTCTACAGTAGCCCAGAATGGACAAAGTAGAGAGGGCCTTTCACGTT